>JAULKK010137074.1:0-16934 GCA_032355705.1 Rubia peregrina | reverse complement strand
CTTCTGTGCATGTGAAGTACTCTCTCTGTCCCATTTCAAGCTGCACATTTTAACTTTCAACAGTTGACTTGAAAAATGTTTGATCCTTAATTTCTTTCATTAAGAATAATTAAAATTTGTGAAACGCTAACATTTTGTAAATATATGTTCTAAATAATCTAACAAGGTATCACACAATAGTATTTATATTTAAACATCGATTCAATTTTATTGTAAAAGTTAAGAAGATTTGACTAAATGAATAATTAATTTTCAGCTTGAAGTGAGACCGAGGGAGTAGTGTTATTCTGCTGAGCAACTCCTTTGAAAAAAGTTTCCAGTTGTTGGCAATTGGTTTTTTCATAGGCTCAATATGAAATCACAGATCCTCGTTGCTACTGTTAGCTTCCAAATATGCTTCCATTGTTGTGATGCGCCACTATTGCTACTCGTCACATGTTCTGCAATTTCCAAATAGATGAGATTAATAGAAATTTTTTATCCCGATTTAACTGAATTATTATCGTTAGTGGTCTGATCCCACATCATCATATTGGTTTTGTGGTTTAGGCGTCGAGAGGATTAATCCAGTGTCCTCCTTACTGAACGTTGAACTAATCAGATTTGTAATCCACCATTTTACATTTTCCTCCGTAAGCTTATCTAGTGTAATATCTTATGGGTATTCTCCTGAAAGCCTATCTATTATCAAAAGAGTTTTCATTTGCTTACTTATTCTTTCTTTAACATTAATACTTTTTCACTTATGTTCATATACTAATTTTTTCTTAATTTCGACCTATGTAAAAAATTAAGTACATTAATCTTAATGAGGTAGAGATGGTAGGAAAGAGATATAAGGAATGCTATTATAGGAATACACCTAATCCTTTATGACCGAAGATACATCTATACTTGTTAATCAAAGGTTTTTCATAAAACTTGAATCTGAGAAACATAGATCACAAAACATGCCACAACTCAACACGATCATACAAGACCATCGTATTAACAACCGTTAAATCAGGTGATGGATGAGGAATACTAACTGCAGTCCCTGCACATCTGTCCAACACGTCGGTTGATCAACGAGGGTTCCAAAACCGCCATTGATTATCCCAAACCACGGCGCAAATGAGCAAATGAGCACCATGCTTTATTAAAAAACTGGTGCTCGGAGACCTTCACTTTAAAAATACAAGTTGTAAATAAATTCCAACATATTGCAAAAACCTCTATTAAAGGCAGTGACAGAAGGCAGTTACATTGCAGTTTTGAAGAATCGCCTTCGGGATGTGGTTTCGAGTTCGGAACTACTTTCTATTGGTTCCTCCTCCCTTTTAAAGAGGTTATTTTTTCAACAAATATGGTTCTTGATGAACCACCTTTAATTGAAGGCTATGGAAGGTAGTTCCGCCTTTATTCTTGGTGAATCAAAGGTGGTTCTGCCAAACTGAGTTTGAATGGCCTCGGTCCCAAAGTCGGAATGCATGCACGATAGTTGTTCCAGAGTCGAAATGCACCCAACCTTTTTCAAAGGTCTGGTTCAAAATCCAGAATTGAAACTTAGAGACGGGCCCTCTTTGGAAATTAGAAGGCTGAACGGACACAAATCCGAGTTAGGAACTGTATCTTTTCTACTTGTTCATTTTTTCTCGTTCTCTGGAGACATCAGATTTAGTTTCAAATTTGAAAGAGTTTAGGTTCTTTTTTGATATGGTAACTAGGTATTTACGATCTATGAACTTCCTCTTAGCCTAGTTCCGAACTTAGAAGTTCCCCCTGCATCAAGTTTATTATAACACAATAAAGACTGTTCAAAACATGCATGATTTCCCTATTCGCGCCTCCCCAAATTTTTTGATATCCAAATTCTCTCCCAAATTCCTCTCTTTAAACAACAAAAATTTCTCCCATAATTCACACTTAGGATTTTTGAATCATCAATCTTCCAATCGTAGGGGTTTATATTCAAATCATCAAGAAGGCCCACCTTCAAATGGAAGCCACAGAACTATAATTGATATTAAGCTCTTAATTTCGTTGAACAAGTAAATATAATACCGATTCTTGTATAGAAATGACTTGTCATGACTATTAATATCTGGAGAAGGAATCTCAAACCCTAGTTACGATATGTTGGTAATTAGTTTTCATGATTTTTTTTATAATTTGGAGAGATATGTTGGTGTATGCCATTTTAGATATAGATGATTCATTAGGGGTTGTGTTGTTGTCCGTGTTGAATTAACATGTTCTTGGTTGTCTTAACATTGTTAAGTATATATGATTTAATGGTATGTAATCCTTTACCCCTTAGATATAGAACTAATGGATCCGAGTTGACTTTCTAATAAATGTGGGAATGTCAAAGAAAAAAACTTGTCACAATGTAGCATCATCTCACAATGTCATAGATAAATTTATTTCACACAGTTACATTGACAAAGAATAGTCGATTCCATATCCTACATTTAAACTGTATTACTTACCTTAAAGTAGCCTTTAACATATATGTTGCATCTGTTTAAAATAATTTCTCTTACATTAAATATAAAACTGCATATCATACATTAAAAACAATACTTCTTAACTTACAACACGAATTTCTTACTCAAAATAATGCTTTTTATTTCTTAAACCATTCAATCACAAGAAATACAAGTCAAATATATTCAATTATGTACTAATTATTCACAAACCGTCTGATCACATCAAATTTGAAAACATCCAAAGCTGAGCATTATCAAATCTAAACTTGAATATTATCAAAGCTGAACATCACAATCTAAAATTTGAAAACATCCAAAGCTGAATATTATTAAATCCAAAGGTGGACATCATCATATCCATCATCATATTCCTAATTTCCAAGAAAAAACAAAGGAACATAGGAATGATAACGTCCACCGTCTTATCAACCAGCTCATTTATCCTTAGATCATCTATCACGTCCAGAGTTGTCATGGCTGCCTCAGAGTTTTCGTTGGTATTTTGTTTCACTGTAGAACTTGCATTTTCTCTCTCCAAATTCTTCACTAAATTCCAAATGATGACCTTCATGTCCCATTTGAACAAAAGACAAGATTTGTGCAAAATATAATACAAATTAGAAAACCAATTACTAAACACAGCCAAACATTCAAACCAAAAAAAAACAAATACTACAACTTACTGAATGCTAACTTATGCACAATTTAACTAAACAAATGCACATCATACATTAACAGAAACTTACAGTGTCAACAGTTGTATCAATACCTTCATTGGTCATTAGTCTAGCTGGAATGGAGTACTTCATGAATCTGGGCTCCTCACTATCAACAGTGAGAGTAATGACCCTAGGAGTATCAGCTCTCTCAGATTAAATGGAAGATTTACCCTTTAACTTTCCTTCTTTGCTCAATGGATGACATCCATCCTCAATCATTACTCCTCTCTCATAGCACATCATCCACTACAAGACACTGGACCTATTACTTCGCCCATTTAACCTCGATTTTTTTTGTTGCTTAGGTAAAATAACAGAGGTAAAAAGTTCTTTTACATCGGTTATTTTTTTTGAAGTAAATATTATATTTTACATAGGTTAAAAAATATATTTTTTACCTCGGTTATTTTACTAACCGAAGTAAAGGTTAAAAAAATGGAATAACAAATGAACCCAAACTGCGTGCCAAGTCACACATGTTATTTCAAAAGGTTGTACGAAGTCGCATTATATGTCATTCCCATCGACATGCCGAGCGACGTTCCCGATACGTGAAAGATAGGTTAAAGTAGGAAAAATAGACTTTGGAAAATGAAGAAGTATTATCTAAAAATTTAATAATGGTAGGTTGGTTATGTTTCGATTGAAAATAGTGGAATAAAAGGGAAAACCACTACAGTCAATTATATAATGTTTAATTAAGGTACATAAATTATAATAAAATTTATGAAAATATCATTACAAATAGTACATAAATTAGGATTAGAGTTGTCCTAGAGTTTCAACATAATAGACATTACAATAAACTCAATCAGCTCGGATTCTGATGACCTTGAAGACGATTGGCCCCCCAGCTTCTATCACCTCGAAGAACAAGGTGTCCTCAATGCGCAGGCGGTTTTTAGAAAGTAACTCGCCAAAATCCTTTAGGGACAGGGCCTTGATCTTCCCACCCCCTGAGTAGTTCATAAGCCACTCTGTCCCTTATAACCTCAGCAGAACGGGGTCTTCTCAGTCGACAAGAGTGGTACAATCTCCCGCGGGATGTACTAAATAAAAAAATATTGATTATAAATATACATACATTATATATATGTGCAATATTAACAAAAGTTACTATTTATTTAAAATGCCTTAGCAAAGTTGGTTTTTTTCCCGAAATTCTGCTGCTTCAGAATGCAGTGGAACCGTGGGTTATTAGTATCCATTGTATGATGTTCACGGTTGAACACAAGAGGCTCTGAATTGCTCCGTTGTGCAGAGAACTGCATGAAAACAAAGAAATATTAATTGTGGTAAAGTGTGAAAATGTGTTAGTAAATATGTATGTAAAATGCTAAAAGACCTGAAAAAAGGGTGGCTTGAGGATCCGTCGCCAATCATTTGTCCTGGATAACAAAAGAAAATGTTAAAGGCAAACTAGACTTGTAAATGCAATGTGCGACATTGGCCTTACGTCGCAGATACATGTCGGTCCTAAAATCAGTGGCGTGATCGACGTGTAACCGCGACGTTGCTACATTGTCGCCTAAACCAACCAATGGATCGATGCAGAAATGACATCTGATTTAAAATTTTATGGTATACTAAAATGCATGTATGCGACATCGTTAATAAATCAGTAACACTGATGGCCAAACCAAACTAGGTGCGACGTCTCATACATATTTCTTGGCATATGAATGTACGACGTCACACAAAGTTTGCAATGACATACATGATGTTAATGTTCCACACATCTGAGCCAGCTGCGGGAAAATGTAGAAACCCAAAAAAGATACTTTAACAACAGACAATTACTGAAAAATGTCCAAAAAATAACAAAACACAGTACCTAGGTATACATTTAAGGAAACGTCACAATGTAAAGGAATTGAGTAAGAACTAAAAAACCAAAATACATAACACATTCACAGACGATAAATGGAACAATGTAAAGTAAAAAAATTCTTGAAATGTAGGTGTTAGAAGAGTAGGAAAACCATACCTTTGAGAAGATAGAAGATAAGAGATGTGGGAAACTGTTGGAATTTGCAGAAAACTTGTGAATAGAAGATTGAACTGATTGGGAGGGACCTCATATTTATAGCTATTTTGGTGCGATGTCTTTTCTGACCCTTGTGAGGTTTGCCTCGGCCGGTGCGACGTCGCACCTATATTGGTCAAGGTGAGACAGAATCGACCCATCACCGACGTCAGATGACCACATGTGCCTCACAATTTCATCTCACAAGCTAGTCGGTTCAAATTTATTATAAAAATTATGGTCATCACAAATATTCGACAGCTTCAGTATGAATTTAAAAAATTATTCATTACACACAAGTCTTAGTCATATTCAGAGCGACCTTGAACTGCCTCTCCCTCCTGCTGGTTAAAGGAACTAGACTGGTTCCCTTTATATGTCCCATGCTAGTTTCTGTTACAGTTGAAAAGATTAGTCGACATTTTTGACTCTCATGTTCTTTGTGGCTCATTAAATCCGTATCATATACTCACATATTTCAATATATACTAATGTTGTTCAATATATACTAATGTTGTTCAATATATACTGATGTTGTTCAATATATTCTAATTTTATTATTATAATGGTCCACCTGCATTATCATTGTTTCATGTTACTTTGCATACAGTGTATATTTTATAATTATTATTTTCTAAAATGCATGACGAATGGGGAGTTCCAGGTTACTCTGAATTATTCATTATTCATTGGTCATATGCTGGGTTAAATATTAAGGATTTAATAACATTAAAATAAAATCAAGAAATATAATGTAGATTAAAGATTAAATACATATAATAAATGTTGTTCCAAATTTGAATAAATTTGTTTCAATAAGATGTTCAAAAGTCAATATGATTAAAATCTATGAGTAAGAACGATAACATTAAAACTATGGGCCCAACACCATTTAGCACCTCGAACTAAAGTGTGTCCCCAATCTGAAGTTCCTCTTCATCAATAAACTTTCTAAACCCCTTCAAGGTCAAGGTCTTGAGCCTCCTGTTTCCCGAATAGTGTATGTCATCCTCCTTTCGTTGCACCACAACACAAAAGGCAACTTGTACGGTGGTAGGAGCTCTGCAATCTGGTCTGGGACGTACTGATTTATAAATAGGAAACCACATTTAGTACATATGAAAGTAATCCATAGAAAAAATTAATTGAAAATAAAATACATGTGTAACAGGGAGGACTTACCGAAATTGGAATTGAATCGAAGTTAGTCTGGGTAAGAGTGTGGACAAAGTGTGAAATGACATCCCTGAATTTAGTCCATGGACGATGGTCCTCATCCAAATCGCTAGGGATCTGCATTGGTCAATGAAGTTGTTAAAAATATAATTAGAAAATAAATAATCAAATAAAAGGAATTTAAACCTTAATAAAAATTTACTCCCCTCAATTGGGCACGGCTACTCGAACCAAATTTTTAGCTATGATTCCCGAAATTCATACTGTAAGGATGATAAATATTGTGATAGAAAGAAAATGGTTCTATATAAATTGGTTCAATTAATCTTTTTAGTCAGCAAGGTATCTCACTTAACTGTTGGCCTAAAATATGACTTGGCCGACGTGTATGAGTGACATCGTTGACACGTTGCGTCAAGGTAATGTGATACTCAACATGTCAAATTCACGTTAACCATTCAGTAAAACCGATAAGTTAACTGAGAACGGTGCGGCATCTCATTCAATTATTGTTAGTAGAAAATAAGAATGAGCAATGTAGCTAAACTATCGCTCCAAATGAAGGAGGATTGAAGAACCTGCGATGTTGCATCCAAACCTAACATATGCATTCTCAACAATATAAAACAGAGTAAACAAAGGTTATAGATAACAAAATAGGGCCAGTTGGAAGGTGAGAACATAAAACCAAATTCCTACAACCTAGAACCATAATCCATAGGAATTTCAATACAAAAAACAACACATTGATACACCATATACATATTAAATTTAATGAAAATACAAAAATGAAAGTAATCTAGGGAATCTAGAAACCATACCTTTGAGAAAATGGGTTGAAGGACTGCTGGAATTTGAGAGAAAGTTGAATGTTTGAAGTGATGCATGGCAATATGAGGTGGGACCCATATATAGTCATTAAAAATCATTGTAAATTCCACCTCGGATGGTGTGACGTCCCATATCAGTCGACCTTATCGATATTGGACCAACGTTGGCTATTCTAAATGTGGGCCTCACCATTTCAACCCACTAGCATAACAATGGGCATGTGTTTGACTAACTGCATGTGCGACTTTGCATGCCAATTGTGTTTAGCGACATTTTACCGACATGTGATCGACGTTGTCTAGCCTTAAAGTGGACCTCACCACTTCAGCCCTCTAGCATATCAACTGGGCCCTCGTTTGACCAAATTGAACATAATTTACCTTAATAATAGTTAATAGTATATTAGAGACTACTAATTGAAGTTTATAAATTTCCATGAACTTTATTAACATCCAGTTTGATGGGAATCGATTGTAACACAACCGGTAATATTTTTTTCTAGTTTTTACACTTAGGTCCCTCCAAGATGGGGGAGGAGGACGAAATGAAAAAGTGGAGATACCCAATAATCTAAATCACGTTGTCACAATCATGTTGTCCCATCATTTTGTTAGTATTCAATTAATATCCTTACGATAAGCGTTATTAGAAAGATACCACCTAGAATCACATGAAATTTCATATTACAGGTTTTTAAGAAATAAAAAAAATAGAATTATGTCCATCAATTTTTTAAAGCGCTAGTACATGAACTAGAGTAAATTGTAGATGATTACTTACAAGTATATAAGGGGTCATTCAGAAGATTTTGTGGAAGTCTCTGTGAGATTATGCCATTTTCTTTATCACTCTAGTTAGTTTAAGTTCGACTATGGATGTCAAAGTTTCTTTTCGGGACGATCGTAATCGGGTTTGGGACTGCCGGTGTACTTTTCTTCTTTTGCACTTAGATCCCTCCAACAAAGTGGGAGAACTTGAAATGAAAAATTGGAGATACACTTATCTGCTTCACCAAGTCACGACCACAATGTTCCGATTTGGTCATGGACGGATAGACCGGGGTAATTGTTCGTCATTATTGTTAGTATTTCATTAATACCCTTACGATAAGTGTTATGAAAACGATAATTTCCACCACATAGAATTGCATGAAATTTCATATTCTTGGTTTTTTAAGAAATAAAAAGACAATACAATTCCGTCCACCAATTTTTTAAACCGCTAGTACATGTCCTTGAGTAAATTATAGATGATTACTTACAAGTATACAAGGGGTCATTCAGAAGAACTTGTGGAAGTATATGTGGAATATGACCAGTTTCTTTATAACCCTCAGTTAGTATAAGTTTGACTTTGGATGTCAAATTTTCTTTTCGGGATGATCGTAATCGGGTTTGGGACTGCAGGTGTACTTTTATAATTTTGCACTTAGATCCCTCCAACAAAGTGAGAGAACTTGAAATGTAAAACCAGAGATAACATTTTTTCATTCATTTTTTCAGAACAATACTGTTCCAATTTGTGCTTAAACGGGTCGTCAGTAGGGGTTGCAATCTTAACAGGAGTATTTTACGACACTTTTAAAAAATTAGACTGTAACCCTTATGTGCGACGCCGCAAATGTGTCGCACAAAATGAACCCAAAAGTGACCCCTTTGCGGCCTCATTTGAATTGAATTTTGCAGCAGGAACCAAAATTTTGAGTAAAAAATACTAACAAAAATTTTCCCCCATCCATTTTTTTATGTCAATAACATTCGACAACGACACCCATTTCCCATTACCAACACTCTTCCTTCAAACACAACTTCACACCATCTTTTCCATTCACACCAATACAACCATTAAAGAGCGTAATTAAATTGCTTCTCTAAAATATCAACAAGCATATGAGGATGGAACATCCCCGGGTTCAAATTAGTTTAGGTAGTTTTAAAGCCATTCCATGTTCATTTCCCATCTTTATTACCATATATCTTCTATGTTTTTTCCCTCATTGTTCAATGACTGAATATTTTCATTAAGTATGATGATTGTGTAACATGTTATATAGTGTATATTGTTCGTGTTTCCAAGATAATGCAATGTTTATAAGGTGTGATAAAAAAAGCTTAGATTAGGGATAATTGTGGACAATAATCTCATCTTAGTATGAACACAAGTTTTATGTGTGACATCGGTCACTGATAACCATCCCATAAGATATGGGACCAAACGATGACCAGCGTCGCAAATGCTGTGAAATGATTAAAATATCTATGAATGTCCAACGTCGCTCTGCAGTTGGACTGTGCGACTTTGATCTCTCATGCCTGCGACATCGCTTTAAAGCAGATCATGTAATTTTTCCATGTTGAGATTAATTTCGTCTACGTGTGAATTTATTATGTGTACATCACTTGGGGACTGGCCAATTCTAACATAATTTTTGTTTCATGTGTATTCATTGAATAGGACAACGAGATTTATCGATAGACTTTTAGCGTGCAATGTAGACAATGTAGGTTCAATACAATTAATGTTTCAATTTCATATCAACCTCATGTATTTTAATATACTATAACATGTGTTTGCAACATATATTCTAGTTTTGTCGGTTCCTTGCATTCACATTCTTTCCGATATTAATTGTACAACAATTGATTGTTGTATGATTTTTAAACATTTCACGAGTTGTGGAACATTAAATAACATGTAACGGCTATCGACAAATGATTTTTGTGTAATCAAATATTAAATGTTATAATATTGTACGAGAATCAATGTCTCCAAGACAACTACGTGACGTTGCACAAACTAGTGAAGCGATAACACTTTATCAACGTTGTATAAACTGATAGATTTTTTTGCGACGTCGGCTATACACAACGATGTTGTATTTAATAGCCTTCCACGTCAGTAGGCGCACAATGATGGTTCCCTGAAGCATGCAATGTTGCAAACCATTATCCACGACGTTGGTGTCATTTATTCGTGACATCATCATTGACAATCTTGCAGCTATTGCAGTCCACTCATCTACCTTCTTGATATCATCATCGTTGCTCCTTATGCACGCCGATGTCATTCTGAACGATGCCGCGACTATGATCTCCAATATCTGGCCTTCTTTCTTGAACCGACGTCAGTCATAAAACCTGTCTACTTCGGTCCAAAACTGAGGTAAAAAGTACATTTTACCTTAGTTCTACAACAGTGTTTAGTCCAAAAAAATCAAGGTAAAAAGTCCTATAGAACCGAGGTAATAGGTGTTGTTTCTTGTAGTGATCTCAGGTACTTGAGCCCTCTCAAACAATATCATACTACTCCAGTGCATATATAAAGGTGTTCTAAAGCCACCTCGTTGGCCTCTAAAAGGAAATATATGGAAGAACTGCAATAGCAACACAAAGATACAACCACTCATCGAAGAAATACTCTTCATTCCACGCCTAAATTTTCTAACTCTTTCAAATAAATGCTTTAGCACATGGCTACACAAATCCTGCTCCTTAATGAAATCTACATTCTCCAACGCTCCAACCAGTTTCGTATCAACAATAGTTCTACTGGTTAGAGCAAGAAAAGTGCACATACAGTACATAACAAATTATCTCTTAAACAAAACACCACCCTTACTTAATATCTTAATTTATTCTAAAAAGATAATACATGAGATGTTACCATGATTATCAACTTTCATCTCAGTCCTCCACATCCTATTTATCTCTATATCCTTTGACACACCCCTATCATTATTTTTCATAACATGCATAGAACATTCAGAAACTCGCGGAATGAAGAATATGTCATACACATCGTCAAGCTAATAATGTACCTATACTGAGATACTTCTTGCACACATCCAACATGATCAAAATTATCCACCAAACAAGGAATGATCCCTGTAGGAAAAGAAAACATCTGGATATTGAGAAGTGCACAAAAATCGATGTCTTTAACATCTTGCTTCTACTGTGGAGTTAAGAACCTCATCAACCTACTACCACTATCACAGGAAACCCCCTATAGCACAGGTTTTTCAGAAGGCTAGCACAGGGTTTTTAAGGTCTAAAACATTGGTGCCTTAGTAGGGGGTGAAACGGTTTCACCAATTTTTTAAAAAAGTCGGTGTTAATTTAGCACTGATTTTTTCCTGTTAGCATCGGCTTTTGGAACCGCTGTTAATCTAGCACCAGTTAATTCTTAGCACCAGTTCTATAAAATCGCTGCCAAATTTTTTCAAGGATTAAAAAATGCCCTTGCCCTGAATGCCCATCCTTTGTAAGAAGCCACGCGCAGCTGCGTTCAGAGGAAGAGAAAGACCCAAAATTAATAATTTAGTAGGACATTAATTTAATAATAATATTAACTTCACAAAATTTATAATATAAAAATAAAACCAAAAAAATTATGATACAAAATTAATAATATATGGGACTAAACATAACTATCCCAAACACAACTATCTAAGCGACTAAACATAACTTTATGTTGAACCTTGGGGTATATTAAAACCATTGGGTATAACCTCATTGTTAGGGCTCAGGGCAGGAGTCCACAAAAACATAAATGTATAAATAGAGCCTGCGAAAATGGATTGAATTGCACACAGCAAAGCAATCTTCTCACGTCTCATCTACAATGTGCAAAGTGCTTATGATACCATCCACAATGCAGCAACAACACGAAATTAATATCAATAGAAAAGATGAAAAATACTTGAGAAGAATGAGATATAGAAGATACTTCGATGAGGTCCTTGCATCCCCTGAAGCATCCCACTGTGCAGCTCATATCTACCTCTTCAGCATTGACTGCCCTCTTGTTATCACCATTTTCGCTCTTATGCACTACTTGTAGTCACAGATTGTAGTGCACATACACCAAATCCTTCATCCACTTATCATCAAATTGATGTCATCTTACTCTTCCTATGCGGTGCATTTTTTTAAGGCTTTCCAGTTCCATCTACGCAGGTGGGAACTACATGGTTGGTTTTGAATTCTTATAGTTGTTTTCTGAAGCGTTGGGATCTCGTAACCATACGCAACCCACCAATCACCTGGAATTTGATCATAACAACATTAAGTCATGTATGAAATTGCAGCCTACACTATAGATACTTCAAAGAAACATCTGCTTGGACAAAAATTCACTAGTTTGATCCCCTCTGTTCGATGCCATAACAATATTGATTCGTTATGTTTTGACCTAGGTCAATTTAGTCCCCTTTTTTGGCTTCCAAATTCCTACTTATGACCATCTATCGGCAGTCTCACAATTTTGACGGCCTAAACATTTTAAAACATTCTTTTGACCTCCTATAAGCAGGTTGAAAGACACTTGTGACTAGTAACCAGTTATAAGCAATGTAGCAGGTTCTTTTGATCAGCTATGAATAGTCCCACATGTTCTTTTAGTAAAAGATACAACAAACCTTTAACTAGATGATCAACTATTTTAAACTTCACATAGTACACTAAGTGGATTAAACTTGAGCCAAAATAGAATTCAAAATCAATCAGAGTTGCCAAAATGGTTGCACCAAAACACAATAGACTAAAATTTATTCGTTTTCACCTTTATACTGTTTCCTCTATTGTTGTTCTAATAATCCAGTTCTCTTAATTTTCACAATGATGAATACCATGATGGAATGTAATTTATCTTTAACATAATTTCTAGATAAAACGTACCAGGAGAATTTAATGTTCTGCCTTTGATGGAAAATTTAGTCCCTAAAGAATTTTTGTCTTATCTTTCTCCTCTCTGGAAGACTGGAGTATGAGCCCCAAGAAAATAGCCCCAAGAAAATAAAGCTGTCAACTCTCTTTGAATTAACCCCATTGATACGCCAATCGATAGCAAACAAAAAAATGGAACCAACATTGATTCAATGGCTTCCCAGTTGTTCATTTCAAGCACATCATCAAAGAACATACTCGCAGCCTAAACTTAAAACCATCCAGGGAAGTAAGGATGAGAGGCATTAAACCAAAAAAAAATCTTAGTCAATCCACAGATCACAATAACGAATTTGAGATGACCAATTATTTACGCACAAAAAAATAGAAACGTCCTTCATTTTACCTCATTAAATATTTCTCGTTGAGATGAATGCGCCAACCTCAAAAGAGGAACCAAAATTCTCCAAATAAACAGATTCATGTCACTGGTTTGAACTCCTATAGGTAAAAAAGGATTTTAGTAACAAAAAGAGACATCTACAGCCTTAACAATATGAAAATAAATCAACAGAAGAATAATGTGATTCTCTCGTCACGTCAGCTAACATGTATCGTATAACATGCTGAAAGCCAGAATCCTTAGCAAACCTGATTTTTTAGAAGATGACATAGTGCGGCGAAATACGAGCTAACACAACATTGCCACTATGTATCCACCTCTTTATGCTCTGCCTCGAATTCGTTCCGAAAAAGAAGAAACTTGTGAAAATTTTAAAACAAACACACTCACTAGTAGCTAAAATGCACAAACAAGAATACAGGACAAAAATAGCCATTAAAACATGATTTTTTCCTTCCAATTTCAGGAACTAAACAGAATAACAGCTCATAAATAACTAAATAATGCATAAAAAAATAAGTTTTCCCCCTTTCCTCCATTCTTAAGCAAGAAAATTAAATTCATTCAATCAATCAAAAAGCTTAAATAATGGCTTAATTGTGAAAAATATGCAAACTTGGGGGGTTACCTTGGTAATGGTGGAAATACAGTGAGCATGGAGGAAAAAAGTGAGGACGGAGAAGAGTTGGCTTGCAACCTAGAGCGATGAAGGTGAGGCTACAGCAAACGGAGGAGGCTGGAGCAATTGGAGAATGTTGGAGCCGGTGGAGGCGAGACTGAAGCGATATAGAGAGGGTGGAGCGAGCGGCCGAGGCGGAGCTGGAGCGACGAAGGGAGGTAGGCGACGAGGGGTGAGGTGGTGGTAGGGGGAGAAACAACGGTATGGTGGAGGAGAACTAAAGACGTGAGTGAAGAAAGAAATCTGGATCTGGGCTCTAGGGTAAAAAAGTGAAGTATGGGTTTTGGGCCAAAGCAGAGCCCATTAGTTAATACCAAACATTATGAAAAATTAGGATACGACCCAAAATTTCGTTAGGAAATTATCATTCTCTCCAAAATACACAATTTTTGTTATTCTTGCATAAATATAGAAATAAAAAATCTATTATTTTTGGGCAAAATGTTGGAAAATGCTAGTACATGTTCTAGAGTAACTTAGAATTGATTACTTTGAAGTAAGAAAGGGAAATAAAAAAGGATTACGAACATTTTCTTGTGCCGTATTGTTATTAAATATTCCCTTACGGGCTTGAAAAATACAATGAAGGTGTATAAAGTATCATCACGTTCGAGCGAATTTTAATTTGAAGTTACGAGTAACGTTTTTACCTTTTGCATTTAGGTCCCTCCAAGAAAGTTGGAGTTGTCGAATCACAGAATTGGCAACACCAAAATGCAATTCAATAATATGTGATTGCGAATTTGCAATTTGGGCATGTATGGGTGAACGAAAGGGCCTCGAAAGTCAACATTGATTACTTCTACACAGTCTTGGAAATTTACACTATAGCAAAAATTGTGTTACCCTATAATCAACTTCTCCAAAATATATAATTTTTGTTATTCTTTCCAAAGTATATAAATATTAAATAGATGAATTTTCTGGTGAAATGTTGGAAATCGCTAGTAAATGTTCTTCAGTAATTTAGATTTAGTTACTTGGAAGTAAGAAAAAGAAATCGGAAAAGATTTACAAATATGTCCTTGTCCCTGATTATTGATCAATACTATTTGGACTTGGAAAATATAATGGGGGTGTACATGGTAGCATCACGTTTGAGTGGATTTCAATTTGGAGTTACGAGTAAAGTTTTTACCTTTTGCATTTAGGTCCCTCCAAGAAAGTTGGAGTTGTCGAATCACGAAATTGGTAACACCAAAAATGCAATTCAATAATATACGATTGCGAATTTGTAATTTGGGCATGTATGGGCGAATTAAAGGGCCTTGAAAGTTAACATTGATTGCTTTTACACAGTCTTGGAAATTTACACTATAATCAATTTCTTCAAAATATATGATTTTTTATTCTTTCCTAAATATAGAAATATAAAATAGATGAATTTTCTGGTGAAATGTTGTAAAACGCTAGTACATGTTCTAGAGTAATTTAAGGTTAGTTACTTGAAAGTAAGAAAAAGAAATCGGAAAAGATTTACAAATATGTTCTTGTGCCTGATTATTGATAAATAATATGTTCTGGACTTGGAAAATATAATGGGGGTGTACATGGTAGCTTCACGTTTGAGAGGATTTCAATTTGGAGTTACGAGTAAAGTTGTTACCTTTTGCATTTAGGTCTATCCAAGAAAGTTGGAGTTGTCGAATCACAAAATTGGCAACACCAAAATGCAATTCAATAATATACAATTGTGAACTTTCAATTTGGGCATGTATGGGTGAACGAAAAAGTCTCGAAAGTCAACATCGATTGCTTCCACACAATTTTAAAAAATTACACCGTTTCCCAAAATTATGTTACCCTATTATCCATTGCTAAAAAAACATGATTTTTTTGTTGTTCTTGCCTAAGTTTAAGGGTTTGTATAACTTAGTTATTAATGTTTATATATACAAAGCCAAGTAAGGTTACATGTTCATTAGTTAAAATGAAACATTTATATTCTTGTTTATACATACTGTGTTAAGTAAGGGGTGACAGTGAATTAGTTAAAGTAAGCTTAGTTATTAGTATTTACATGTTGAAAGTCAAATAAGGTTTAACCGTTAATTAGTTAAAGTGAAACATTTTAATTTGTATTTATATATACTAAATCAATTGAGCATTAATTAGCTAATTTCAAACATTTTTATTTTTATTTATATTAGTTCAATAAAGGTTGATCGTTGATTAATTTAATTCAACCTAGTTATAGTTAAAGTAAACAAAGGAAATGAACGATTTTGAAAGTTAAGAAAAAAATAATTTAGCTTAGAGCGGTTGCGCACACATGCGCCCATCTCATGAAATTTTTGGATTTTTAAAAAATTGTTAACGAATTATTTTGAAATTTTTGGTGGGAAGATTGAATTTTAAAAAAAATTAGCACCGGTTTTTTTGAAAACCGGTGCTAAATTTTGGCAAATATTTTGAAATTTTTAGTGGGAAGATTGAGTTTAAAAATTTTAGCACCAGGTTTTTATTTAGCACCAATTTTTTGAAAACCGATGCTAAATTTTGGCAAATTTTTTGAAATTTTTGGCGGGAAGATTGAGTTAAAAAAAATTTAGCACCGGTTTTTTGAAACCCGGCGCTAAATTTTGGCAAATTTCTTTTGAAATATTTGGCGGGAAGATTGAATTTTAAAAAATTTAGCACCGTTTTTTTAATTAGCACCATTTTAAAAAAAAGTTAACACCGATTTTAAAAAACCGGAGCTAAGGATGTCATTGATGGCCACATTTTCGGATAGGTCCTCTATCCTGGCCATATGCTCGCTCAGACCGACACTCCTCAGGGTCCTCAGGGAGGACTCGACAGCTACCCCCATCAGGGCCTCGAAAGACCCATAAGTCTGGAGCTCCTCCTTGGCTTCCTGAGCAGTCACCTCCATGAAGGACACCTTCGCCTCGAGCTCCTTAATTCGGGACTCGTATTTGCCCCGACTCCTTTGCTCCGACTCGAGGGAGCTCTTTAACAGG
>JAULKK010136966.1:0-27145 GCA_032355705.1 Rubia peregrina | reverse complement strand
CTTACCATGCTTGACTGAGAATTTGAAATAAGGAAATAGTAGGATTTGATTTTTGGTATTTTAATTAGATATGGTTTTAGCTTCTTAAAGCTGCTATAAAAATTGATTCAGATTCTGATTGTGATTATGGTTGATGAGCTCGAATTCTTCTCTATTTAAAGAGAAGGTTTTGGCCTAGATTATTCATTCAATTTATCAACCACATATTCAGAATTTTGATACATTTTCATTATCTTCATTGTTGCTTAAACCTGCGGGCTATTTAATTTTCAACTTTCTTTTTAAGTGTACCATGCGGGCTAGACGCTTATAAAGAACCCTTGTGACCTAAACCTGCGGGTAATTTAGAGAGTAAGTCGGATTTGGGTGTACCCTGCGAGCTAGACGATGCAATTTCGTGCATTTATACTGAGTTGGGCAAATTCTCAGTCTAAATAAAGATCTGATATTCCGCAATCCAAAGTCTTCGCAAGGAGATTCATATCTCCGGTTAGTCGTTATTTCCACGTAGAAGTGTATCTAAGTGAATAGTGAACTGATAGGAAAATCTTACCTTCTCACACACTTTTACTCTTTATATGTGGTTCGGTGGCTGATGGGACTGGAGCCGTCCCATCAGCCCCCATCAAACCGCTACCTGTCTAACCTTATGCCGAGGTAGCGTCCCTGGGCAAGCACCCCTCATCTTCTTTCCCTTTTCTCCTTATTTGTCCTTCAGGGCAACACATTATCAAGTCCCCTTAGCCAATGGCCTGATCGGGTATCTAAACCTGCATTCCAATGGCTAAAACGGAGCCTAATTTTTTCTGCAATTAAACTTGAAATAACCAGAGAAAAGATAGTGTTCCCATTAGTTGCTTCCTGTCTTTCCTGGGTGTGTTGGTGGTCTTTCCTAGTTTTTGAAACTGCCCATTAATGTACGATCTCCTTTTCATTAATGCTCCTATTGGTGGTTACCCTTATCTGTCTGGATGTCCGCCACGTGTTCCTTTCTGACGGTTTCTTGCATGCTGGCTGCGTAATTTTTGAGGGAATTAATTGCCCTTTTCTGCTTTATCTTCTTTCCTCTTTTTTCGCTTGTTCATATCTTTCATCGATTTCTTTTCACCGCTTCACTTCTCTGCAATTTTGTCTTTGTTTTTCCATTCAAGTTTTTGGTTCTCCAACGAATTTTGACCTTCTTCCAGGTGCCCTTTCTGCTTTTTCCTATCTTCTTTCTGTCCGCAATTTTTATTTTATTACCTTGGTTTCCACTCTCGATCCCCCCTAAGACAGATTCATACTGCAACACGACCAACACTCAGTTTTGGGCAGCTCTTCATGTCTTTGAGGCCCCCTTAAACGTTCAAAACACCACTTTTAACAACATTCGTAACCATGTTGTGCTCCCTGAAGTCAGACAAACAGTCCTAGACGTGCCCTCGGGCATGGTCGCTGTTTATCTCGAGACTCTCGAGCAGTGTTGTCACCGGTTTCCTCTTTCCCCTTTTTTCAGGTCGTTCTGGCTTTCTATGAGTTAGGCTTAACCGAAATTCCCCCAAATTTTGTTTGGGTTTTCTTAGGCTTTGAGGTCTTGTGCTGCCTTCTCCGCATTCAACCTCTCATCGTTCTATTTCGTGCTTTCTGTCATTCTGCTAGGATGCCACCGCACTGGCCTTTTTGAAGTTTCGGCATGATGGGGTCAAACTGCTAACTGATCTCCCCAGCTGGCCTATCCAGTATCGAGTTGCTGTAGTCAAACATTATTGCATTGTTTGCTCCCAACTTCTTTTCCTCCGGCGTTGGTTGCGGTGTCTACCTGCAGTGCGCTTTTCGCTGAGACTCAATCAATCCCCCTGCACTTCCATCTATGATAACGTATATATCTGTTATTGTAGCTGGTATGTCTCCTTCACTAGGATATTCTCTCTCTGTCTTTTACAATGTTCATCAACTTTCTCGGCTCTGGCCACCTCCTTTCCCTTATCTCGTATTCGCTCTCTGTCAGGGATCATTGCCTTACAATGATTGTCTTGGTGCTTGTGAAATCCTCCATACTTGTTTTTGCTCTAGTAGATGGACCAGTTGTGATCCTTCACATTTTTTCCAAAGGTGCTAGCTCCCCGCTCTGCACTTCATCCTCAATGTTGTACTTTAGGTGAATACAGTCGTCAGTATCATGTCTATGGTCATCATGGTACTCACACAAATGACATTTATTCCTCTTCCCCAGCGGCATCTTCATTAAGGGTGGCACATCCAGGATGTCATTTCCTGCACAAAGGGCAAAAATCTCTTTGGGCATTTTGATCAGCGGGGTGAAAATCCTTTTTGACTTGTTAAAATTGTCGAACATCTGCTTGCTTCCGGTTCTATTAGCCCCCACTTTCTTCATCATTCCTTCCTAGATGTCATTGTCGGCCCTGCGCTGAGTGTTTCCTACCAATGCTTCCCTACTTCTTTTATCAGTCAGGTCCGCCCTATGAAATTTCCAACTCTCCTCATCAACTCATAAATAGTTGTTGGCGGGTCCAGGGTGAAGTCCCGCAACAATAACTCATGCCGGAGGCCGTTCACAAACATGTCAGTGAGAAACTGGTTGCTCCTCTCCTCTACCTAATTTGCATCATCGTTAAATTTCTCCCAGTACACCGACAGTGTCTCCATCGGATTCTGTCTGATGGCAAGCAGGTCCGACCTCGTATTCTGAAACTTTTTTATTTGCATGAAATGGGTCAAAAAATTCCACTAGTTGGCTGAAGCTATTTATCGTTCCTTCTTCAAGGTTCCTGAACCATACCCTGGTTGTGGCAGTGAGGCTGGTTGTGAACACTTTGCACCATATAGCTTGTGGTATTTCAAAAGTGGCCATGTTGGTACAAAAGGTGTGTAAATAGTCCTCCAGATATGCATCGCCATTGTACTGACCCAGATTCATCGGTATTTTCAACTTTGGATCCACTGTGAACAACTGTATCCATCTAGTAAATGGAGAGCCCCTAGCTTCCCTGCTTGAGCCCTCCTCTCTTTCCTTTGGCAATGACTTCCGCCCAGCCTGCCATTAATTTTTCAAGAGTTGTACGTAACCTTCTCTCCACTCGCGCTATGCTAGTTTTCCTCATCTCTAACTCTCCATTTTCCCCCGAAGAGGCAGTGATGTTCTCTCTCCTTGTCTCACTTCTGGTTGTGTCAGCTCCGACGCTCCGGTTAGCCATTATTTCCATGTAGAAGCGTATCTAAGTGGATAGTGAACTGATAGGAAAATCTTACCTTCTCACACACATTTCCTCGTTATATGTGGTTTGGTGGCTAATGGGACTAGGGTCGTCCCATTAGCGCCCATCAAACCGCTACTTGTCTGACCCTACGCCCACGTAGTGTCCCTAGGAAAGCAGCCCTCAGCTTCTTTCCCTTTTCTCCTTAATAGGTCATCAGGCCCATACATTATCAGGCTGGTTTGCTACTTGATGCTTGGGCGGTGACTCCAGCATGACTTTAGTCTTTAAGATGAATTATAAAAATCTAGAAAGAAAAATTTGTCTCCACAAATGGTTCCACTTATGGGGGGGTTCCTTCAGAGTCGTGATAGTTCCCCAGAATAGATATGACGAGTCCTGTCTCTTCGAGTACTTACAAAAGTCCTCGGGGTAGTCCATACGGAGAAAGCTCTGACGCCCACGTTAGGGTGGTCTTTATTATGAATTTGTTCATATTCAAAATTAACTAACTCGGTTTGTTGTTCTTCATATTTATTTATAAAGCCTATATTGTGTGATCGTGTCCAATGTATTGTGCTCTTCTCTTCTAGACTATGGTCTAGCAAGGAATATTGTTGTGAGTAGTGCCTATTCTCCTTTTCTGGGATTGGTTACCCTAATGTGAAACGTTATGGTTGGCAAATTTGCATCGAGCGGACCAATCTGTTTCAGCGAAATGATTACTCTGATACCCAGCTTTACACGCACTAGTGGAGACATGGATAATTTAAGGCAATTTAGGCAGTTTCCAAGCACATTCTCTGGCTCCACCTATGATCGTGCAACGATCATAGGAAGTTAAAAACTAAATTTAATTTGGTCTAAATTTACTTATGTATTTGAAACCTATGTCAAATTCTAAAAAATAAGCTACCGGAAACCTCTAAATTTTTGGTAGCCTTGAAGCAAGGAAGCACATGAACAAAAAGCTCACACTATCATCAAAAACACATAATCAATCTCAAATGTCAAACCAAAGTTACAGACCTTAAAACTTAAACCAATTCCAAAGTTTACATAGCTCAAAATTGAAACCAAAGCTTAATTATAGACCAATTTGTTTCAAAATTAATGCTTACATCGGTGTTTGAGATGTTGTGAACAGAACAAATCTTACGTACTAACCAAAGCTTTCATTGGTGTTGCGAACTTCACCTTCGCTTGCGAATGGAGCGAATGGAGGCGAGGTGAGAGATTATTGGTGATGGGTTGAAGACGGGTGATGTGCCGAAGTGGAGGTGTGGTGAATATGGGTTGGAGGGTTTTGAGGTCGGTTGAAGGTGAAGGGACAAAAGTGGCCGCTGGACTTTGATAACAAAAGAGAGAAGCCTTTGGACATTTTGGTGCCTTAGAAATAAATATCAAAGGGTAAAAGACAAAGTGTTTTTTTATATATAGTGGGATGAAAAGATAGCCCATTAAAGGCGGTTCTACAATATAACCACCTTTAATCATTTTCATTAGAGAAGGAACACCTTCAAAACGAAACTGCTTTTAAAACGAAAGGTTGTCTTAAAAAGGTACTTCCAAATTCGGAACGTAATTCCGACCCTAACTAAAGGTTGTTCCTTAGAAAATCAAAGGAATTGCCTTTTATTGCTTCCTTTAATAGAGAGTTTTTCACTAGTGATGACTGGGACTAGGTAAGTCATGTATAAACCGAAATCTAACTGCATTTGTTTGCACATTCAAGATGGTGATCCAACTAGAATTGTCGTTAAATCATTGCATGCAGTCGTTGATCAGTATTTATTCAGTATAATTTTTTTGACATATTTACATATAGTGGACATCATGTTTGGAGCCGGTTTACAAAAAAAATTGCTCTTTGACATCGTTAATGGCTCTTTCTGCACAAATGAATAAATAGAAACCTAGGCATTGGATAACGAGTAACCAACTTCGTTCGGGACTGAAGAAATATGAAATAACCATTCATACATATTAGAGGTTTGAACATAACATCCTTGATCTTTAAAGGTTTGAACTTAGTTATGACCGTGGCTGCATAATCCAAAATGGGAAAGGAACTTGAGATTGAATCAAGTACAAGACGTATAAACCTATCCTAATACTTATATCACATTAGTGTGGTCGATAGTTAACACTTTCACCTTCCTGTCACACAAGGGTGCTCTCGTTTTCTTCTATCAGCACCACCTCTGTAATTCGAAAAGTGCAACTGCTCCTAGTGTCAACACTAGTGAATGCCATAGATCTAAAACATTGCAGTGTTCGAGCAGGTCTTCACATCTTTAATCTTCAATGAGAATGGGTCATGCAAAAAGGCACAGCCCATGCTCATACTTAGCCACACGATCTCTTTGCTTGGCAAGAGCAGGGCACAGACATGCGGAGAAACCAAATCAAATTATCCAAATTTGAACATCCATAACCAAATTTTATATATGGTTTTTGGATATCCAAATTGAATAAACCAAATTCTGAAAATGGTTATTGGGTCGGTTATTGAAAATCCGAATTGAATAAACCAAATTCTGAATATGGTTATTGGATCGGTTTTGGATATTAAAATTCAAACCGAAACCCGAACCGAATACCGAATTGTAATTAAATAAATAAATCAAATCTATAACAATAATTAAATTTTAAATAACAAAATTAAATTTTAAATAAATTTAAGTTGGAGGACCAATCTTTATATTTAAAAATTATTTCCAAACTCTAAACCTTAGTAAGTTTGGGGAAATAAATAAATTACACAAGTTACCCTAAGTGAAGTTATGAAGTGCTTGATAGTGAATGTGAATGTGAATATGAATGTGGAGTCCTTACAGGTTGGAAGAATGTGGAGTCCCTTCAGGTTTGAAGAATGTGGAGGCTTTGAAAAGATTAAAACGAACTATTTTTCTTTAATCTTAAATGTAATGCTAAAATTGTTATGGTTGAATTTGTATTGTACTTGTTGAATTTTTATCTTGAAAACTTGATTTTAATGATTTAGAAATTAGATTACATATTTTATTTAATTTTAAATTAATTTATAAAATTTTACTAATTATTTAAAAAAAATTACAATGAATTCAGTTTATTCGGGTTGAATTCGGTTTCAAACCGAAACTGAATTCCAAGTTTGGTTTGAATAATTTGGGTTATTCGGGTTGGATTCGATTTTGGAATTTTTAGGGATAAAACTGAATAAGCCAACCCGAAAAAACTGAAAACCAATTAAACTGAACCGACATCCACCTATACAGAGGTTCACGAGCCTTGCAAGTTACACGGGTCGTGCAAGCTTCAATTCATCCAGATGAACCACTAACCCGATTTGGGAGTTCTTGTAGTTGATTTTATTGCGCTCGAGAAGAAAAATTCAACGATGCCACTTACAGATGCTGATTCTTCTTGGATCATTCCCAGAACTCTATACAACTCTCGGATCTCAATTCATCTGCTTCTTTTTCTTCCTTCTTCGACCCTTCTATCTTATACCACATTTTGACTCGTGACCTTTAGTCTTCTACCATCCTTATGAATGACCTTCTACAATTCTAGCGAATGGCCTTCACTAAAAACTATGAAATGCTTATGAGAATTCTACAATGAAGCTCACAAAATAGGATCTAGATGCTCATAAGGACATAGGATCTAAATAATCTAAAAAATAAGGGATTTAGACAAGAAAACAAACAAAGGCTATTTAACCCCTTGTAATGTAAAACTGCTTAAATCTAGCAACTGGCCATACAAAAGCTACTAATATATGTGATAAATGCATTGGTTAACACGTGTTTCTAGGTGCATACTAGTAGATAATGGCAACTCTAAGTGTTGACCATAGGGATAAAGGGGCTTAGAAGACAAAGTCACTAAGTTCACCTCGGGCGTCACTTAAAATGTATGTTAGGAATAGCATAGGGGGGCGTCACTTAAAAGGGTGTTGTTACCCTCCCCCTCCCCAGCATTTCTCACAAGGCTGTAAGAAAGTTTGATAATCTAATACTCCCACGATAAATTCAAAGCCTAGCAAATTATGAATAAATTCAACTAACTATATATCCTAATTGCATTAATTACATTAATCATAGCAAGATGCTAAAAGACAAACTAAGTATGATATTTATAGAAACATAAGTGGACATGCATCTAAAAGTCTCACAAATCTAAAGTCAAATCATGCATAAAAATATCCCCAAGTCATGACTTTATGCTACTATGATCAAACCCGTGAAATTGAATGAATTAAATGGCATGAGAATGTGATATGAATGAAGAAATTGAGTGAAAACCTAGATCTATTACAAGAGATAAAAAGTCTGCAAAACCCAACTCACTAAACCCTAGTTTCCAAGCGTGCAAGGTCTTTGCTGCTTTGTATGGCCCTTGGACTACGGTCTGTGTGATTCTTTATGAACCATAAATTGGAAGGGTGTCTTAGTGCCTCTGATTGCACAGGTTGCACGGATCTGAATGAATCATGTCATGGTGCTCAGTCTCGTGACAATCTTCTTATACGACCCATGCTAAATTGCACAACATGTATCATGGATGCCTTCATTACCTTCTTTTATTGAACGATATGTGTTGATCTGCACACCCCGTGCCATAGAGCATACTTGGGCACAAGCTAACACGTGGACCATGCAATATTACAAGGTTTGTGTCGTCTTTATTTCCTCTAGACTTTTTGCTTCTGATGAGACATCAAATGCATATGTTTCCTAAGGCATTTAGCATAACTTTTTTAAAATATTTTTATGGAAGATTTCTATATAGGTGATTTTACATTACAAGAGGTTTGGATGATCGCTTGTGGTTTTCATATCTAAATATCTCATTTGTAGCTTATTTGGATCTAATGGATTCTATGTCCCTACGAGCATCTTAATCTGTTTTGTGAGTTTTCATTTGTAGATTACTCATGGGCACTTCAGACTGTGTAGAAGGCCATTCGTAAGAATATTAGTAGATAGTAGAAGGTCATTTGCAAGGATGCTAGTAGATTGAAGGCCACGAGCTAAAAATATGGTAGTAGATGGATGAACTATAGAAAAGGAAACAAATTCTGGGAAACATGAAGACTGGCACGGTCCATGTACATTTACATGGCCCATGTGAAATCATTGGCTGATGCAACTAAGTCCTAGCACAGGGCGCATACTTTTGCATGGCCCATGTGCCCAGAAGTTGAAGGCCTGGACCAACCATTCGCGCCACGCAAGCCTTTGTGCAGCTGTGCGCTAAGAAGGCCAGAATCATCACTCTAGTCTATGGTCCACGTGTTTTAGCACTGGTCGCATGCAATTGGATGAGAAACACCTCCAGCCTATGGCCCATGTACTTTTTCACGGGATGTGTGCTATTACATGGCTCGTGTTAACGTGGTTTCTACCTTGGGAGTGTTGTGTTAGAGCTATTGTAGGTTCATGAGTATCGGGGAGGTGAGTGCATGCATGCTGTCCCGAGAATGCCATCCCAATTGTTAGACTCTAACTTGATTGGCTCATTGTGTAATAATTATTCATGTTAGGGATACTACACGCTCTAATTAGGGGAAACACTCTATTTACCCTGATAGTGTGAGCATGATATAGTGTGAGCATGATAGTTTTTAGCAACTGGGGTTGTTGTGTAGCGACAGGAGTTTTTTCAACCCTAGAGTCATCATGAGATGTTGATTCATTTGCCTCTGCATGACTAGGGATTGGAGGCCATAGTGGAGTGCCTGAGACATACTATTCGCACTCTCATATCTAACGGTTGAGACTCAAGGCTTTGTTTCTTTATGTGGAGGCACGTTGGCATTGGAAGTGAGATTGACGGGGAAAGAGGAGCGGATCCAAAGTTCAATCAACTCAATTTACCTAACTAGAGAGGTGGCATGGTATCTTCAAAAAGTGGAGACGAACCACTGTGAGATAGAGATTGTTAATTCCTAGTTATCTCCACGCTTTTTGACATAGACATAAGATAGGTTTATATGTCTTACATGTGATGGAATCCCAGATCAAAGTCATTCATCAATTATGTTACGCAAATATCCCCCAAGGCTAGTTTACAATAGTTTAATCTCTCCTATTTTCATGATCACTAGTTGTTGGATAAAAACCCCTCAATATATGTTTGTAGCACTAACTATTCCCGACACACAATCAGAGTGATGCCCGATTGTGGATTGTGTCTAGTTAAATTTTAAATTTTAATATATTTGTGGATGACCATGGGTTCTTCTACCAACTTCTCGATCATGTACCTCTTACCCATTTGTCATTTGCTCACCAATTCAATTCGTACCTTATGTACTAAGCAAGTAGGCCTACCATGTCTCCCATGGGGATTCTTCTTGCACTTTTCCTTATCACATAAAAGCACTCTTCAATGAACATCTCCATAAAATATGGGTACAGGGTGCCTTCCGGAGTCATTGACCAAATAACTTCCACCTCTCTGTTGTTGCACTATGCAGTCTCTCCATGGCCAAAAGACACTCATGGATAGGAGTCGTATAACATACTGCAAAGCAGAGTGGATGATTGTGGTATTCCTACTTTGATGGTTTCTATCCACCCCCAACATATGCCTTAAAAAGTTATGCAACCCGAAGAGGCTTCCCTTCCTAAGTGTCCTTTGAACCTCTTTCCCATATTTCCACCTAAATGCTCTAACTATCTCCTAGTAAGACAATATGAACTCCTTGTCATCTAGGTGGGAGTTGATTGACTATTTCCCTTCATCATTCGCCTTTTGATCCAACTTGGCTAGGAACTTCAAAGTCCAACGCATGTAGGTCTTTGCGTGCCGGTGAAGGAATTCATCTAAGCCTACCAAAGCCAATATATATGATACAGGTTGGAGTAGACTTGTTTACTCCAAGGTTTCAATGCACGTATACTTCCTATCAAGAACAACTCTCTTTGGACTTGTCACGTTCCTCCCTCTCCGGTTTGCATTCCTAGATATGTTCTTCAAGCCCATGAATTCATCTATGATCAAGGGTGTTGGTGCAACAGGTTGGTTTGGCTCTTGCCTACCAACTTGAGCTGAATTCCTACTCTTTTCAACCGGGGAAGTGCTTACTTTTTCAACTGTACTCCTTTTAGGCCTCATTCTAGCAAACACAAGGAAAGGTTATAATGACAAGATAGAGTATTTTTAAGCACTTTACTTAGCAAATCAAACCATCTTAGACATCTGCTAACTAGCATTTCATTTAATCACACATACAAGTACCTACATCACCCACATTCATCCACAAAGCATCAAGAATTTTCAAATTTAAAACTCCCTCTTTTTTATCAAAAAACATGCTAGAAAAAGAAACTAAACACAAATTTTAAAGCTTTTACTTACATTTGAAACTTAGGAGATTAAGAGCTCAAACAAAAAGTAAAAAGTTCTCTCTCTTGCAAGAAGAGTCTGAAATCGAGATTCTAGCTTGGGAGTGAATTGGAGATGAAGTTTTTGAAGTTATGGATGTGGAATAAGTGTTCCTTATGGATGGGAGAAAATATGGACGGATTTGTATCAGAGAATTAGTGCATTTTGCCAAATGGGTTCTCTTTGATAGAGATATGAAGATGAAGTAGTAATGGTGAAGGGAGAAAGAGGGAAAATGGGGGTTGAAGATCTTTAATTTGAGGTTCAAAGGAGAAGTACTGACTTGGTTTAGTGCCAACTATCACTTCCCAATTCAGGGAAGAAGAAAATTGTGGCTATGACGTGGCAAAGCTACTAAATTTGAAAATTTTGATTCTACTCAAATTTGCATTTTTGCTTCTCGGGCACAGACTATGCAATTGGCATGGGTCGTTCACTTTGAACGTTCAAGAAGAACTTTACGGGGCATGGGTCATGCTACTTGGCACGTACATCCTAGGAACCCTCTTGGGTCTTCAAGCACATTCAACTCACTTTATTGGCCAAATTTCGTTATTCTACTCCACCATACTCAACAAGAATCAATTGTAGACGATTTTACTTAAGAAATTCATCAAAGTTCCTACACAGCACACAGAATAATATACACCTAAAAAGTATCACCGTATTTTTATTGTCGTCCTCACGACTTATTACTACTTTAATTTTCAATTAAAAGAAACCTATCGCTAGGTCTTTGAAGTCACCATTCTCGACTCCACCCACGATGACATCCTTGTGGAGAGGCCTCCACAAGGAGGCATCCTTACCTTTGCGACCGACTGTCTTTGAGACTCCATTTTCAATTTTCATCATTGTTGAATACTTTGATTCCACCTTGGGTTTTGGAGAAGGTCTAGAAGGTTTTATCTCCTTCCCATTCTCCCTTAATCGCTGCATGTTAGTGCCCATAGAAATCGAAGAGCATAACTTCAAACTAGGCATAAGAACACTAGTAACATGCTTTTCATCCAAATTTTCAGCAAGATTTTCCCTTATCAAGCTCACAACATGTAATTTTTCAACACTCTCAAAAGAGTTAACAAGATCATTTTTCGTGCAATATTTGTCATCAAGATCATTCTCATAGCAAATATCAATGTCATTACATGCATAAGGGGAAGTAGATGCACGATTAGATTTATAGATCTCAAAACCTACTCTGTCCACTTCATCTTTTAAGGTTAGTGTTCGAAGGTGAACATCTATTTTAGTCCTTGATGTTTTAAGATATGGCCTTCCCAATAAAGTTGTGGACATATCAAGGACTTAGAAGTCTGTAGGGAACACCAATTTACCCAATTTACCTAAACCAACCATTACATTCTTTACTACTCCCTTAGGACTAGTTTAGAAATGGTCGGCCAATTGGATAATTATCCTTATTTCTTTAAAGTCTCATAGTTTGAGATCCTTGTAGATGCTATATGGTATGAAGCCCCTAAATAAATCATGGAATCATTCACTACTTTCCCACCTAGGTCTCTAGGATTGGAAATATACCTGGATCACCACACTATTTAGGTAATATTTTATTAGCTCAAGTGGCTAATCCTCCTATTTTCGCATTCCCTTAGTTTCTTAATTGTCTTAGTCCTCTTTTTAGGGAATGAATTTTTTTAAATGACATACAATGGAATTTGACCTATGACATCAAGTTGAGGGATACTAACCTCAAAATGCTTGAATATTTTCCAGATTTCCTTAACGTTGATACCCACCTTTGCTTTAGTTATCAACGCCTCCAGTTAGAGCAATATTTTCCAAGCTTAGTCTCGGACTCAACATCCCCGGTTCCTTCTTAAACATGAACCTCAGTATTGACTTGGTTTTCTCCACCAAGTGATCATCTTCTTGCACAACTTTCTTCATGGTCTCCCTAACCTCTTTCCCATTTCGTAATGTGACTGCACTAACGTTCCTTCGACTAACTTTGAGTTGGGAAGGAAGTTTGACGGAATCCCTTGCTTCAATTCGGATAATCGGGGTGGGTAATTTTCCCAATTAGAATTTAAGGTTCTTTATGCTTGAAAACACCTTTGTGCTTAACTCTTCGATATCCCGCCTTGTCCTCTTCGCAAAAATTTCATTGCTCTTGGTTAAATTGAGCAATGTCATCCATTAATTCCTCACGTACTAACTTGAAATTCCCCAAGAGGTTGTTTAAAGTTCCCTCCCCTCTTGGGTAGGTTGTCGAACTCCTCTCCGATTGTAACTTTGCCTACCCTATAAGCATTTTTCTCTTGTTAGTCTTCAGATCCACACTGTGTAGGATCGCTCGTACCTTTCACGGGAGATAAATTAATCCATGGAGGGCTTCACAAAGATATAATTATAATGGTTCTCCCATACTCACTAAAAACTACCAAAGGGTAGTTGGTGGCAAGTCTGGGGTTGTCCACAGTGATACTAGGATTTAAAAGGTAACTATGAAAAACTCACAATCGGGGGTCACTCCGACTACGTGTCAGGAATACTAGTGCATTAAACATGTTTGGGGGGAGGGGAGCTTCTCTATAAACAACTAAACATGCAAAGCAAGAGAATGAACTATATTAAGCTAACACTTGGGGATATTTGCATATCATGACCGGTATATGATCTTGATCCTAGATTCAATCAAATTCAAGACACATAAACCAATTCCAATGTGTATGTCACATAGTGTGTTGATACTCAACACTTTCCAATGTATGTCACACAAAGGTGCCCACGTTTATTCTATCAACACCATCTCCATAATTAGGAAAAGTGTGTCATGTGGTCCAACCGATCTGTGCTCCTCTTTCCCCTACAGAATTACATCCCGGGCCTCCACTATAAGTTTTTCTCCCTAGGCCTGCAGAAGTAAAGGAATATTTATCTTATGATGACTCTGGGGTCGAAACAACAATAATCACTAAACTACAACCATAGTTGCTAAAAACCATTATAGTTATCAATCAGGGTTCCTAACCCAGTAGAAATTAGGTATACACTTGTGTGGATTGGGTGCTCACGGAATATGTACGTACACTTACATAGTTGGGACTCGTGATCCCGCATATCCTAACCAGACACTCCCAAGGGCAACAAGACTATCGTGGTTCATGTTAAAAACTGCAATGGTGTATCAAAGAGTAAAATTAACATGCATAATATCAAGAATGTAAAGAACAAGTCAAGCATAGTATTCATACACATATAAGATTGGGTAATCTAAAATTTCACAAAATCTCTACCAAGTCATGAATACAAATTAGATCCTAAGCATATAAACTACTCCCTAAGTATTGAACCCAATTTTACCAATGGATTCAATGGCCTAGGGAAAAACTAGAAAGATTAAAAGAAGAGAGAAAGGTTATTCCTTTCTCTCTCTACCTACTCTTAGAAAGTAGGAGACAAGAAATACATCTAATGCCCAAACTTAAACCCTAGTAGACATAGGATCCTTATATATTAGGTAGGAAATAGGCAATAAAAAGGCCCAAAACCAAGAGAAACCCTAGCTGGAATGGTATCACGGGTCATGCTATAGTACACAACTCGTGTGGTCTGGCCCTTGCAATAATGAACAAGCCACCAGCTGGAAGTGGTCTCTCGGTCTTCTGACTAGTGCGGTCGTATTCATCCTAGGAGGGTACAAGTTGGGATTGTTTTTTGACATTTTGAACAGCACTGCCCATGCAGATCTGTGCGGACCACGAGCTTGAGCTGAGCATTTGGCCTTCTGATGGCGTGACAGTTCAAAATGTTGGGGGATATGACCTGCTCTTTGGATTCATGATCTTTAATGTGCACGGGTCATGCAATAGGACACAACATGTGCTTATACTTAGCTACACGAGCCAAAAAAAGGCACAAACCGTGCACTTCCTTGCGGCCCAAGCACTTACTTAGGCGCACCACCCATTTGGATGGCACGGGTCATGCAATAGAACATGGTTGTGCTAGTCTTCAACTTTGTCTGACCTTCAAATCCTTTCTCCTTGTCACATTTCCATCTACTACCACGATTGAGTGTGTCATCTTGGGTCTACCACCATCCCAGTGAATAGACTTCAAATATCTACTACCATTCTTGTGAATGACATACTACTCAAAAGTGCTTATGAGTGATCTACCATGAAGCTCACAAAATAGGATCCAAATTTTTGTAAATACATAGCATCCATTAGATCTAAATAAATCTACAAAACAAGTGATTTAGGAAAGAAAACCAACAAAGGCTATATAAAACCCTTGCGATGTAAACCCAACTAAACCAAGCAATCAACCATACAAAAGATACTAATAAGTTTGCTAAATGCATTCATTAACACGTGCTTCTTGGTGTAGATAATCTTCTTTTCAACGGAAGTTAGGGTGGTCACTGTAATAGGGGTTGAAGGAATTAGCATAAGGATTTTGGTTTCTAGCATCTCCGACTTGATTCTGTTCGTACCCTTATTGTTGACCCCTAGCGTATTTCCTACTCTCTCCAAACCTTTTCCCTCCTTCATAATCCAAGGCTTTCACTTATTCAAAATCTTCCACAACTTGAGGACTGATCCGCACTCCGCTGGTCGTCAATAGCACCAACCTTTTTAAGAGAGAGCACTATTAACACGTGGAGCGCTAGATGAAAATATATAAATTTATATTGTTGTTCTCGGGCTCATTGCCAAATACTAGAGAGTAGCTAGTGGAAAGTTTGGGGCTTTCCATAAGGATACTAGAATTCAGAAGTTAACTAGACACAACTTACAATCAGGCATCACTCTGATTGCATGTCAAGAATAGCTAGTGCTACAAACATAGATTGGGTTTTTTATTATCTAACAACTAAAGAACATTCAAACAGGGGAGATTAAACTATTTTAAACTAGCCTTGGGGATATTTTCTTAAAATGACCGATGAATGACTTTGATCCTAGATTTTATCTCATGCAAAACACATAGACCTATTTTATGCCTATGTCACATAGTGTGGATGATAGCCTTCTTTATAAGCTATCAACAATGCCTTCGTAATTAGGGAATGCGCTTTGATTTCCTTTTCGACATCGCAATTCCTTCTCCGTAACTCTCACTCACAATGCTAATGCCCCCCTTCCTCCCCTCTTAAAGGAACAATGTCTTACGTAGGAAGCAACTGTTAGATATGAGAGTAAGAAAAATACATCATGGGAACTCCAATATGAACACCAATCCCTAGGCCTAGACAGGCAAAGACATTGGCATCTCATGATGACTCTAAGGTTGACACGAAACATCACAACCCTAGTCGCACAAACTATTATGCATATTTATCAGGATTTTCCAAGGGTTTCCCATCGTTAGGGAAACTATCATCCCTAACATGAATTATTATTACACGACGAGCCAATTAGGTTAGACTCTAGTGATCGGGATGGTACTCTCAGGCTAGCATGCATGCACTCACCTCCCTGATACTCACAAACCTACAATAGCTCTAATCTAACACTCCCAAGATGACATGACAAGCCTAAAAAAATGGTAAACAACATATAAATCTATGGGTGCATCATAGAATATACATGGCATGCATCTTAAAAGAGTGTAAAACATAAATCAAACATGAATATTCATATCATAAAAATAAGAAGATCTAAGAATCTCACAAAGTAAATATTAAGTTATGAATAAAAATATTTCCCCAAGATATAAAATACTCTACTACTACTAGTAAATTCATGGCATTCATTGGATTAAATGCCATGGATCTAAGAACTAAAGAGAAGGAAAAGAGGAAAAACCGCTAGAGAGAGAATTCTTTTCTTCCTACCTACTTACCAAAAGTAAAATATACATTATTCCTACGTACTAAACCCCAAGAGACTAAAGTTTCTTATATAGGATAAGATAAATGGACTTCTAAAGACCCAAGTTTAAAAAACCCCTGATGAAACCCTAATTCCACCACTAGTGCCACATCAGCACGGGCCGTGTAAAAGTATACGGCCTGCAGACAGGAACTACTCCTCGGGAATTTCAAGCGTGTAGCCCGTGCAAAACCACTGGGTAGAGGGGAGCGTGGACTGGATTTGTAGCATCCTTCTTCTGAGCGCACGATTGTGCAATACCTCACGGGCCGCGGACAAGAGACCTTGTTCTTCAACTTCTGAGCGCGCAAGCAATGAAAAAGCACATGGCCCGCACTGAGACTTAGTCCCTTTGGCCCTTGGCTTGGCACGGTCCATAAAAAACTGTACAGGTCATTCTAGTCTTTTATTCTTCAAAAACTTAGGTTTTCTTCAATCTTACATGCGTCGCTACAGGTGAATCGCTGATCCAATTTGGTAATTCTTGTAGTCAATTTTATAGCGCTTAAGAAGATAAATCCAATAGTGCCTCCCTCAGACACTGATTCTTCTCAGATCATTCCCAGAACTTGGTTTAGCTCCCAGTTCACAATTCATCCACTTCTTTGTCCTTCTTCTTAGAACCTTCTATATTCTACCATGTTTTTTACTCGTGGCCTTCAGTCTTCTACCATCCTTATGGACGACCTTGTACTATATACTACTAGTTTTTTGTATATCCTTTTAAACAGTATGATGTGACTACGAGCAATCTACAAATGAAAGCTCACAAAAACATATCTAGACGCTTGTAGGGACATAGTATCCATTAGCTCTAAATAAGCTACAAAATGAGGGATTTAGATCAGAAAACAAACAATGACATCTAAACCCCTTGTAATGTAAACTCACTTAAATCTAGCAATCTACCATACAAAAGCTAACAAAAGATATGCTAAATGTCTTAGGAAACACATGCTTCTAAAGTCTCATTAAGGACACATGTATGTTGGATGATCTAAGGCACATACTCCTAAAACTCTTACTTGTCGAATTCTTCCCTTGGTGAACTCTTTCATCATAGAAGTAAGATCTTGGACTTGCGCCTCTAATTTGGGGGAATAAGTTATTTCTTTGCTTGTTTGGGTTTTTTATCGAGTGAAAAATTGCCTCGTCTTATTTGTCGTCTTCTCAAAAAGAGCCATAGCATTATTTGAGCTTTTGTTTGTGATCAAATTGTGGCATACCATGTTCACCATTCTCGTGTCATCATCGCATAAACCCTCAAAGAAGTGGAACACCAAATCTCCGTCCTTGAACGGGTTATATGGGCAACTAGCTAGTAGTATCTTGAATCTCTACCAATATCAATATAGCCTCTCATTTGGGATTTAGGAGATGTTGGAGAGTTTCTTCTTAAGCCCAACAGATTTATATGCGGGGAAGAACTTTTCCAAAAAGTGTATCTTCATGTCCATCCATGGGGTAATGCATCTTGGTGGGAAATAGTATAACCAATCTTTGGTCGTTTCTCAAAGTGAGAACGGGAAATATGTAAGGTTACAATCCTCTTCAGACACACTCGGTAGCTTCATGTTTGTGTATACTAAATGGAATTCTGAGATATGCTTATTCAGGTCTTCTCCGGCCATACCATGGAATGTGGAAAAACACTGGATCATCCCAGACTTAAACTCACTAGTCACATTGGCCGGGATTAGCGAAAAGATAAAGAAAAGGGGTTGATTCTCCAAGTTTGGAGCCATCAACTCCTTAAGCTTTCTATTATCCTCAGTCATTGGATTCACTGCTCGGTAATAACAAGCCTTTTATAAGCTTCCTCGGTTGCCTTCCTTTCTTCTTCTACGTCTACATGTGGTTTAAGCTAAGCAATGTAGAGATCCTAAATTTGGGGTACCAGTCCATACCATAAACAAGGAACTAAAGAGTACTTGTCCTTAAACAAACACTAGTGAACAAGTGAGAGTACTTCAAGAAAACAACCAAGAGCTTAATACATAAACTATAAAAGCACAATATAAAACAATAAGCTACTTATCTAACTAACTAAGCTAGCTATCAATCAAAACTACCTAATATCCCAGACAACGGTGCCAACATTTGAAAAGACCTTCTGCGAGGTCGTAAAGTAAGTTACCTGCGAGAGTTGCAGTCAAAGATAACTATTTATATGTTGCTCATGTTCTTACTATTATTTACTATGAAGTAAATAATGCCAAGTCCAGGTGTCGTCCACAAGGATAAAGAGGTTTGAAGGATAGAGTCACTATATTCACCATTGGGCATCATTTCAAGTGTGTGTTAGGAATAGCATACATAGGGGGATTTTGTGTTGAGATTAGACTAATAACTACAAGCTTATAAGAACACAACTAGTTTAGTATATGATTAACTAGACTTGGGGGTATTTACATCACATGATTGACATAAACAATTTGATCCTAGAATACTATCCACATTATAAACAATTTGATTCTATTTAGTGCTATATCACACAATGTCAAGATGTTAATTCCCCGAGAACTCCCTCGGATCTATTACACCATGTCGGTTCTGCCCCCTTCTTAACATCTCATCTTCTCTACATATAGTTAGAGGTGCGATACACACTGACCACCTCTAACCCTCACTACCGTGGCTAATAGGCCCTTCTTAAAGGAACAATACCTTGTGTAGGCTCCAACTGTTAGACACGGTAGTAGCATGGATCATCGAAATTTCCATGGTGAACATCCATCCTCAACCCCTCATGCTTCGGACATCAGTGTTTCATGATAACCCTAGTATTGGCACAATCCTTAGTCACCACAAACTAAGAACCTAGCTCTCGAGTATTAATCATGATACCCCTATTTAGGATTTTAACAACACCTAACCTATTTTAGGAATTATTGGATGCACCTAACCATTACCATCCTAGTAGCTCACAAGGTTATTGTTACCCCATTGTACTCACAAGGATTCAAACAAGTTTGATAATCCAACACTCTCAAGCTAAATAAAATTCGTAGAACCAAATCATGCATGAATTCAACTAAATGTTCATCTTAATTGCATTAAATATATTAATCATGGTAAGATGCAAAAATAAAAATTAAGCATGTTATTTATAGCAACATGAATGGCCATGAATCTAAAAGTTTCACAGATATAAAGTCAAATCATGCTTACAAATATCCCACAGTCATAAATTTACACTACGAAGATAAAACCCATGACATTCAATGGATTAAATGCCACCAGAATGTGATATGAATGAAGATAGGGAGTGAAAACGGCTGATGAATACTACTGAATTTACACTACTGAAGGCTATTCGCAAACCAATCCCAAAAAATTGGTGCTAGAGAGGGTCTGTTACATAAATATATTTATCTGACTGAGGGACTATGTGAATCTAGGATAATAATTATTGCCTAAAAATGGATTATAATATGCACTGCTCAGAGAAAGTTTTTTCACTCAGCCTAAGGTCGTGGCACGTGGAGCCTTAACCAACACAGAATGTACTGAACGATTCAAATGCTTAGCAACTAATCACATAATAGGGAAGACCAAAGGTCACCCACAATGCATGAGTGAAAAACCAAAGCTAGAGAGAACCAAAGGTTATTACCAAACCTAAAACCTTCGACTCTCTCAAGGACAAAATCAAAACTTATCCACTTAGGCCAGTGGACACGCCAAAATATTCTATTGAAGGCCATTCTACCATTATCCACTTGGACTAATGGATACGTCACAATATTATGTTGGGTCGAAACCCATCAACAAAGGGAAGATCTCCTATTTCAATTCTACCTACGTGAATACACTTTTTCTGGGTAAATTATGATATTTGAATATACGGTGGGTCTATAATGGTAAGACATGTATTCCTACATTGAAAGTGTTATTTATCGATCCTAACATAATTGGAATATCTCTCGTGGATCAACCCCTACAGATACCAAGGTATTCATTATTTCTATTCATTCATACTTAATTCTCAGATCAAATAATTTTTGTCTAACTTTGGCATCTAATCTTTTTCCCCTGCCACCTCCAATAACTTTGCTTTACAGGTTCGACATGTTGAATTAAGGTTCGGATACCAAATTGCAATTTGGCATGCATCATGTGATATGTATTTTTGAAGTGTAAAGTTGTATTTAGTTTCCTTATCTCAGATTCTATGCTATGAAGCTATATCACATGCACCGTGTTGAGGAACTTTATTTTGCATCCAAAAGTTGTTGATGCTTTGGTAGACCTGGTTTGCACCTATATACATGCGTTAACCAATGCATTTGACATGCTTTTTATTATGTTTTTGTTGGTTGATTTCTAGTTTTAGTTAGACTTACATTATAAATGGTTTAGATTACATTTGTTGGTTTAATATGAATCCAAATTTGTCGACTTAATTGGATCTAATGGATACTATGTCATCACGAGCGCCTAGATTTTCTTTTGTGAGCTTATTAGTAGGTTGGTCGTGAGCACTTTGACATAATTTTTTAGAAGGCCTTCCGCAAGGGTGATAGCAGATAGTAGTAGGTCATTTACAAGGATGGTAGTAGACAAAAATATACGAGTCAAAATGTGGTAGTAGATGGAAGAAAGCCACGAAGAATATAGAGTCGAAGAGTGATAAAGGAGGCACCAGCATTCCCCGTCATACAGTACATCTCGTGTCAGCCAATATGATGGTGCCAGGTTGCTCTGCCATGGGCTACAAGGATCATGATGGCATGTGCTACCAAGGAGGCCTAATGCGGCTAAGTATGTACATGGGTTGTGTCATCTTACACGGCCTGTGCTTCTTAAAAGTTAGGTGCCCGCAATATTTCATACAACCCGCACCATCAACCTTAAAGAAATTGACTCCCAACAAACGGTCCACGAGGATACACATGGCACACTCCGTTCAGAGGGGAAAATCATACAACCGGCCAACGACCCGTGAAGAATTACATGGCCTGCGATGTTCAACTGATTAAGAGGGAACTCCCAGCCGATGACCCATGATGGATGATGCAGTCATGCACATGAGAATGGCTAAGATCAACTCCCAGGTGGCGGCCTGTGCCACAAAACACGAGATGTTCAAGGCCAAGTCACCATGGCTACGCTAAACAACACGGGTCGTGCTAAACCTAGCCAACACGGGTCATGTCGACGGCAGCTAGGGTTTTTGGTCAATTGTTAGGCCTTTTTCAAGGCCCAATTCCCCACAACTACGAATAGGAGCCTATGTCTACTAGGGTTTAAAGTTCGGAAGAAGTTTTGGAAGTTATTTTCATTCTCCTAAGAGTAGGTAGAGAAAGAAAGGGAATAACCCTTCTCTCTAATTTCTTTATTTCTCCTTGTTATTTCCCAGGGGGATTGAAATCAATGAAATACTTGGTTCAATTCTTAGAGAGTATTTTATTTTCTTAGGGATCTATATTTGTATTTATGACTTGGTAGTTATTTTGTGAAATTCTAGATCCATCTATCCCTTTATGCTTATGAACGTTATGTTGGTGTATTATTTACATTATTATTAATTGCATGATTGTTATACCATGTTTGCATACACCTTAGTCTACTTTCATGCTAGCGCATTTATTGATATCTCCCAGGAAGTGGAACCTAGATGTAAGTGGGGTAGAGATAGTCCGGGGTCGTGTGAGTGTATGCATGTGGGTTTCCGAGTCAACGATACAACAACTATACAAGTTGTTTAGCTGGCAAGTTAGCCTGAATGGTTAAGGAAAGAGATAGCATAGTAGCCAACTAGGGTTAACGTATTTCGCAACCTTGGTGTCAACGTTAAGGTGTCTATCCCTTTGCCTCTATAGGCCTGGGAGAAGCATTCATAGTGGAATTCCTAGGATGTAATCGTAAAGGGGAGATTCAGATTTACACACCATGCAGGGCCATTGTTGCAATCCTTTAATTACAGAGGCGGTGCCGATGGAAGATTACAATAGCACCCTACGTGATAGGTATGGGAAAATGTTGACCATCAACCACACTACGTGGCATAAACATTAGGATATATTTGTATGTCATGAATGTGATTGAATCTAGGATCAAAATATATTACCAATCATGTTACGCAAATATTCCCTAAGTACTAGCGATATATAGTTTTTCTTTTATGTTCTTGTATGCTTGTAGTTATTAGATTAAAAAAACCCTAAGAATGTGTTTTTCAACATTTCTATTTCTTACACGTGATCGAATTGATGACCCAATTGCAGCTTTGTATAGTTAACCGTTAAATTCCTAGAATCTCTGTGGTTGACCTCGGTCTTGCCGTTATCTACCCTATAGGTAGTTAAGTAGTAGGAATAGGAGAAATAATATAAATCTCTTATCTTTGATTCCCTCTCCTAGGGTTAGTAGACTTCTTCCCGTGAAAAGGTTGTTTGCTTAAAAGCAACCCCGAGGGGAGACGGGTCAAACTTTGGCGTCGTTACCAGGGATTTTAGTTTAAAGAATTAACTGTTAATTTGAATAGCTTGTTAGTTGAGTAGTTAATGTTTTTTTCTTTTGTTGATTGCTAGTGTCGAGCCTTTGTGATAGCTAGTCAATTTACTTCTAATACTTTTGCTAGTGTTTCTCTTGGTTAGATACTGTTCAGTTTCTAGTTTATGGTACATACTCGTACCACGAACCAAGGAACTCTACACTATCTAACAGAAAATGCAGGTGGTCAGAGAAGAATCAGGAGGAGAGCTAGAGTAGGAAATCCACAAGAGCCAACTGTTGTAGTTAAGGAGACTGTAGAAATAGCGGAGGACAATAGCAAACTTAGGGAGTTGATGGCTCCTAACTTGGAGAATCAACCTTTATGCATTATTTTCCCACCTTTCTCACTTAACGTGACTTATGAGTTGAAGAGCGTTATGATCCAATGCCTACCTACATTCCATATGATGGCTGGTGAAGACCCGAACAAGCACTTGTCGGAGTTTCACCTAGTATGCACCAATATCTAGTATGCACCAATATGAAGCCGCCCAAAGTTTTGGAAGAATACTACAACTTGAGGTCCATTCCTTTCTCACTGCGGGATGTAGCCAAGGATTGGTTATATTATCTTCCACCCGGGTTCATCACTTCTTGAATGGACATGAAGTGGAGGCTTCTTTAAAAGTACCTTCCAACTTCCAAGCTTGCAGGTCCAAATAAGTAACTTTCCAACCTTTCGTAACCAGTGAAAGAGTCCCTCTATGAGTATTAGGAGCAGTTCAAGAGATTGTGGGTAAGTTTCCCCTACCGTCCATTTAAATAAGGTAATTTGGAGTACTACTTATTCAAAGGCCTTTGTGACGAGGACATGAGAATGGTTAATTCATCATGCAATGGCTCTATAGCCAACAAGAGTCCAAGGGATTCGATGGAATTGTTCGAGGAAATGGCCAATGAGACAAGGCAATTTGGCACCCAATCCTGTGTGAAGACTTTATTTGAGCCGGCTCACTACCCTAAGTTGGAAAGAGCAAGTTCAAGCCCTTGCCTTGATGATGAAAGAATTTATGATGGAGAGAGCTCAAGTCAAGGTGTGTGGCATATGTAGTATTGATCATCCTACCTACACATGTACGCAAGTGGTAGAAGATTTTCAAGAGGTGAAAATATTGGACTTCAATGGTGGAAATAGGCATCAATTTGATAGGGGAAACATCAAGGGTTCCGGGAGAACCAGGGAAGAGATAAACAAGACCCCTAAAAATACCATCAATCTTTGATATTGCGATCACCCCAACTTCTGCTAGTGCGAGAAGACTCAAGGGTACAACCGAGGTGGAAACCTCAACTCAACCTTATTCGAAGGGAGAAGGGTCTGTTAACAACAATATCGTTTTGTAGAAGTCAGACTGGGAGGAGATCTTAGATGTTATATCTCAATTGGCAAAGAAGAGAGATGTGCTTGTGGAGTGGACAAGGAGAGAAATGGAGGAGCTTGGCACTAGAGCCTTTCGAGAATTAAACATTCTTGAAGTCCAAGTCGGCCAACTTGCCACTTCGGTGAGCCAACTTGAAGCTAAAGAATCTAGCTAGTTACCTTACCAACCTGAGATAAACCCAAGGAATGTTAGTGCATTAAAGCTAAGAAGTGGTAAAGAAGTACGCGATCCCAAGAAGGAAATCTTGCAAGAAGACTATTTCATGGTGCAAAGCAATAAGAATAACTTGTATGAGCCTGAGATGGTTGTAGAAGAGGAGCCCATCAAAGAGATCCCCACCACCGAGGTGATGGTGAACCCTTCACCACCTTTCCCTAGTGCCCTTAGGGGAAGGGAAAATGTGGCAACTAATGAGGCACACATTCGGAAAATCTTCGAGAAAGTTGAGGTTAGCATTCCTATCTTGGATGTGATTCAGCATGTTCCCTGTTATTCTAATTTTTTGAAAAATGCATGTACTAAGAAGAGGATTAAGCTAACAAAGAAAGTAGGCCAATTAAAAATAGGGAGAGTAGCTACTTTAGCTCATAGGAACTTGCCTAAGAAATTTGATGACCCGGGAATGTTTTCAATCCCTATGTCCTTAGGTGGTAAATTGATGAAAAATGTCATGGTTGATTTGGATGCATCTATTAATGTGATTCTTTTTTGCCTTTAAGAGAGCCTAGACATAGGTGAACTAAAGGAAACTAGGGTAATTGTCCTACTAGCCGATCATTCAGAAGCTAGCCCTAGAGGTATAGTTAAGGATGCCATGGTGAGAGTAGTAAATTTAGTGTTTTCGTCAGACTTCTATGTCCTTGATGTAGTGCACGATGGTGGTGCGCCCCCAATCTTATTGAGGAGACCTTTTCTAAAAATTTCAAGGACTAAAATAGATGTTCATTTGGGGACACTAACCCTAGAGGATGACATTGATAAGATGGGATGTGATATCTATATGTCTAAGTATAATTCAATGATATCCTCTCCTTTGTGCAACGCCATAACTCTATGTGAGGAAATTGTTCAACATAATAACTCTTGGTTGATTTATAATGATGAGTACCTAGATGAGTCCCTTGATGTTCTTAAAGAGAGGGATGAACAAAATCATGCTTTAAGCTTTAATTGTGATGACCATGATGATGATACCTATGTTATGCATGACCTTACTGAGGACGCTTATATCATAGATTAGTTTTCTATGCTTACTAACTTGCAGTGGTTAGTGGAGAGTGACGAGGACATAAAATCTCCTCGACCACCTCCTAAACCCCAGAATTGAACTAGGGATTGAAAATTTGTCAAGGATGGACATACACTCTCTATGGTGAGCAAATGACATAAAGGTAAGAATGACACCTTTTGGAGACCCCTCCGGAAAGTTGTCATCGTGGGTGAAGTCTGGGTTTGTTACTCTTGAGACCCAAAGGTAGGTTTTCTTTAAATAGAATGAACAAAGAATAAGTCATGAGGACGACAATAAATATACTGCATTTTTCCTTGATTTTCTTTGATGTTCTTGGTAGCTAGATTCTTGTGTGTTTTTGTGAATCATGCTGCTTTTTAAATCTAAGATCGACTCTTGTGTTTCATGGTTAAGAGGGAATAGGAATTTTTTTGGTGGAAAAAGTAGTAGAGAAATGGAGGTATGAGGTAGCACGAGTCGTGTAGCTACACTGCTCGTGTTAGATCAAGACAGCACGAAAGTGGCTCGTGCTAAACCAAGTCAGCACAAGGCTATCTAATGTGTCCATTTATGTGGTTATTTTGGGAATTTATGGACTCTCTTTTGTGTGCTTTTGTTATCTAGATTTTTTTTTTACCTAAAAATTCTCTTAGAAGAGTTAAGAGCAACTTTTATGCTCTTATTACTTTTCTAGTGAATTTTGTGTGACCAGGAAATGACATCGAGACATGAAAACCGAAGACCATTAAAGACCTTGAAGTTCATCTTTTGAAGACTTGAAGAATTAAACAGATGTGAAGTGAAGAGGACCCCATGAGACAAGAAGAAGAAAAGTTAATTTGAAGATGTTTCTGGGCTCCGTCGCGACTCGCGACGAACGTGTGGCCAGAATTCTTTGTTCCTTTTTCTTGTACTATTAAAGGCGCACTTTATTTTCTCTCTTCACCAACTTCTTCTTCCCGGTTTCTGAAACTAAAAACCCTATTTTCCCATTTCTTTCATCTTGTTTTATCTTAGATTATGTTTGGTTGTTGATATTTAGTATGAACTTTAGTAGCTAATCTTAGTCTTGGGAGAAATTGATTGAGACTTCCTTGCCCATGTCTTGGGAATACTTTCTACCTATTTATTATTTTTCCTATTGTGAATTTATGAAGCTTTTAATGTTGGTTGTTGATATCATTAGTGTTGTTGGAAGTTTAAGAATATAAAATGCTTGTATGATGACTTGTTAGGATTGGGTAAAAGTATTTAACTTTCCCCTCTTTTGATAAGGAATCCAAGAGCACGAGTTAGAACTTCTAATTGGGTTTATGATTTGATTATTCCTAGATGAATGTAATGATGTTGAACTCTTTTTCATGTTTGTTTAAAGTAGAAAATAGGAGAGATCATTGGTTGTTGAACTTTCTTGAATAATCTTAGTAAATGCATAGATTGGTTCAATGCTTAAATATTTGGATTAATTTTTAGAAGTGTTACCAACCTTGTTGATTCTTCATACTCAATTCCATTAATGAGATATCTTTAGTCATTTCTCAACTAAAGGGGTCATTAGTGAGGTTTAGCAAGAGATGTCAAATTCACTCTTGTAAACTACTATCAAAGAAG
>JAULKK010136860.1:0-16937 GCA_032355705.1 Rubia peregrina | reverse complement strand
GGTTTTTTTTATGGAATATACGCTCTGTTGATGGAATATATGAATAAAAGGGCTTTAAACTTCAGGATAGAAAGGCAGAAGGTTAAAAAAGTAATTGTTAAAGGTAAAAGACAAACGTTGGAAAAAAATACTAGTATTATTAGTGTTTTCTATTTGGCGGAAACACTACGTGAAAAGGCCAAGCAATCAAGCATTTTTTTCGGTATTGATTGGATGTTTGACAGAGCAAAAATGCTAACAACCAAAACCCAATCAAAACAACAATGAAAAAGATAATGCAAAATGGAGCCAATAAAAAATGGTAAAGTCGAGGAGAAAGTCTCATGTTAGATCGATTAACTGTTAGATCAGGCCTCTATCAAACCTTCTTCCAGTGGGGTTAATTTATAAACATTATTTCTAGGTAATATTAGAAACTCACAAAAACTTTGAGGGCCTCGCTATGAAAAAAAAAATTCCCCCTCCACACGTTCTAAACCCTTCTCAAGCCGCTTGTTGTTGCCTCTGTGTTCCCAGTTTATTTGAGATTATTGCTTCGACATTCAGTACCGTATGAAGACTCTTGAGGCCTTAGATTGAGTTGATTTGCATAAAAATTTGGAATTATTTGAACTTGTAAATTTGTCAAAATGACTTGCTTTCAGGTTCAATTAGTTGCTTTGTTTCTATTGATTTCCACAATTTTCTTGATCATTGATAAGTTGGATTTGAACTCATAAAGTGAACTAAATGACTTGTTTCTAACTAGGTAAACAAAGAATCTGTGATGAGCGCGGCATCTCTAGGCGATAGCATATTGTTGATTGTCTTGTTGTGTTTCCACTCAATGTTTGAGGGGATCGTGATTGAAATAGTGGAGACCAAAGATGATGTTTGGAAGACTATATGGGCTGTCTGCCTGTCGAAATCTGTGTCGCCATAGTAATAATTATGACCTTCAATCTACTACCACTATTGTGAATGGTCTTCTTCGATGATTGTTTCTTTGTTAAGTACACAAAACCTTATAATATTGATCCAATCATAGAGGAAAACACACTAGGTAACTAAATGCTTATAAAATAGGGAGATTAGGGTGAATGACCACACAAGGTAATTCTAACCCCCTCCCCCCATTCGGTAAAACATCTAATTTCCTAGTTAACCCCCAACAAGACAAAAAAAGAGCGTCAAATGTTTTAAGAAGATAGCATATTCACGTCTCATTAAATCTCCCACCCTTAGAACTTTACTCATACTCGAGTAAAAATGAATAAAAGCCCAAGGTGGTTTCCTAGATTCTATCCCGCAACACAATTGACTATCCTGATTCCTAGAACTACCCTAACACAAAACACAATGGATCACCAAACTTCATATCCCGACCTAAGGAATTCTTACCACCAAAACAAACAAAAATCATACCAACAATAATGAGATATGAGAATCCAAATCAAATCAAGAAGAAGACTACTCTACCCAAAAGTGCAACAAATAGGCAAAACGAGCCTTTAACATTTTTCATTTTCTCTCCTTTTGCCTATGAGTCCTCTCGAATTTTGATCATAACCTCTCGTTTTCTTTCAATCTTCACACCTCACCTTTTACCTCAAAATTAGGCCTCTCGTATTTGTATAGGTTTACCTTTTAGGTTTTTGACCTCCCCTCCCCCAATTCTACCTGAGCTGCCCTTTCATATTTTTAATTTACCGGGATTATTTTTGTTATCTTTTTCACTTTTCAATTTTTTCTTCAAATTTAAAATAAAAATGCTCCCTAAGTAGCTCCTTATTACAATGAAACAAGTTCAACACAAAAAAAAGCTCACCCAATATCCAAACAAAAATAAAAACAGGTGTCCACATCATGTAACTCCCTACAAATCAACAACACAATGAGAAATATAATAAAAAATACAAATATGTTTTCCAACTTCCTTCCTTGCACTTGATGTATGCATTATCTCCAATGCATCATACCAATCCAATCTAAAGTGTGAAATATGGGCAAATAAAATCGGAAATAGCATCACTCCTCAGGTGTATATCTAGCCTGCATCGCTGCTAGTCTCTCTTTCCGCTTCCTGCCCCTCTCATTATGGTCAGGATCCTGCCTGCCTCCAATGTAGGTCATTTGCATCATGGACACCATACTAGTATGATTCTCATCATGATCATTGGCTATCTGGTTGGTGAGCACCTAATGCCACCAAATCTCTCCATCTGCTGACCATAACCATAAGCTAGTGACTGATGGTCTAAGTTGTCCATATGTCATTTGCTCCATGGTGTCCTGAGGGAGGAATGACATGTGGCCATAATGTACTGCTCCTAATGATGCTATGGTGGCTGTTGCGGCTGCTTTTCCACATGCTCAAGCTACTCTAGTTTGTCATATTTCTCAGGCTCACTATTTGTGCCTCAATGCTTCTGCCTAAATGTGGCTCTAAAATACTACTCAAACTTGGCATTAGCGGTCATGCACATATATCCAAAAGAAATAATACACATGTAGGCTATCCTCAAAGTCCGCGGAAGGAGGATGAGTTGGGCCAGCTTGGACTCCCCATATAACATATTATTTGTTAGCCATCAACTTTAATCATCATGGCCTCGACCAGCGTAGGGAGGTGTGTAGTTAGGTGGGAGGATCGGCATCGACACAGTCACTGTTATCTTCCTGGAGTCCTAGAGCTAAGTGGGAGTTCGTCGTCGTACCTCTCAAAGATACTATTTTTAAGTCCCTTTTGCTTACTAAATACAACTAAGTAGATAGTGTGGCAAGTCAGGGTCGTCCATAGAGAAGAGAGATATTCCTAAGCGTTTACACATACAAGGGTGAATATAAGCCTAGATGTATATATACATAGATATATAAAAGCAAGTAAAATGGGGGGGGGTTTGGGTTGGTTGGTTTCCTAAATTATAAAAGTAAACAACACACAACTAGCAAGGTTAAATAATTCTGCTAATCATGCAACAAGCTAATAAAAGGGTAAAAACTATAAACAACAAAACCTTGGGGGCAATAGATTTCCGCTTCCGTGAATTAAAAGGATAAAACCTTGAATCCACTACCGTATGAGCTAATTACGGTAAAACTGTGTGAAATTCTCGAATAGAATTTCATTTTCCAGCTGCCATTCTGATGGATAATTTTGAATCAATCATGATTAGTTAGAGATAATGACGATATCTCTGATTGAAGGTAATCATATCAACGCATTTATGAGATTAGGGTTAGGTTTTCACCTCTATAAATAGGGCGTCTAGGACCTTAGAAAACCTGCACCACTCGAGCACTTCTTCTCTGTCTCTCGAGTTTCCCTCATATCTTTCTGTCCCGAGTTCGTGTCGTCCCTCTCTCGAACTGGTGATAGTGCTTTTGAGCATAGCGTGAATTCGAGGTAACTCTTACATGTTTAAGGTGTTGCCTTCGGTGGTTTTATCCTAGGGAAAGATGCCCATATGAGGCTAATTTGTTTCAAGGGAAGCGAACGTTGTTCGTGACTCCACCCTTATGTGATTGCATGCAATTGTGTTACTGCTTTACGTAAATAACATGTCTTTATGCTTTCAATTAATTTGTATTGATTTTAGCATGGCACTATAATGCATGATCAATTAATAGAGTTATTATTTTGATGCATGTTTGTGGAAATTTTAATTTTCAATTATATTGCTTTATTTCCAATATAACTTGCAACAATAAATACTACATCGTATCTAAGCATTGAACCAATTCATGCATTTATACAAGATTAGCCAAGAACGTTTAATGCTCATAAACCTCTCATTTGCTACACAAAACAAACATGACAAAGAATTCGACATTATCACATTCATCTAGCAATTATCAAATCATCAACAACATTAGAAGCTCTAAATCATGCTCTTGGATTTCATATCAAAGCAAAGGAGAATTAGCTACTTTCTCCAAACCCTAACACATAATCATACAAGCAATTCATATACTCAACCTTCTAACACCATTAATGGATTCAACAATCAAATTCAAGCCCAATAAATACACAATAGCAAAAGCATTAAATAGATAGATATGGATTCTCAAGACATAGATAAGGAAGCCTCAATACAATGCTCCCAATGAGATAACTATGTTAAATAACAAAAACACATAACTAATCTACAAAGAATATAAGAAGAAAGTGAAGGTGAAGGTGAAAAACTAGGGTTTTCAAGTCCCAAGTCGGGCCAAGAAGGATAGGAAATGAGTGGATGAAGTGCTATTTATAGTACAAGAAAAAAGGGAGTAAAAAGCAAAATTCTGGTCGTCCGTCGTGAGTCGCGACCATTCCCTCGCGCTCGCGACAGAATGAAGTCCAGCTCTTAGCTCTTTTTATTTTGCTTCCTCCGAGTGTACCATTGATCCATTTTGGGAGTTCTTGTAGTCGTTTTTATAGTACTCAAGAAGACGAATCCAATGGTGCCATCCCTGGAGGCTGGTTCCTCTCGGATAATTCTCAGAACTGTGCTTCAAAACATGGATCATTCTCCATCCTCTACTTTGCTCTCCTTCTTCGCTTTATCTTCTACCACTTTGTAAGTGGCCTTCCTTCTTCTACTATTCTTGTGAATTGCCTTCTTCAATGATAGTATCGAAATAATCTCACATGTAAGTCTTCAAATCTTCAAAGATAGTGTTCAAATTCTTCCAACAATTCCCTTGTTACCCAAAATTCTCTAGAAAAGTAATAAAAACACAAAGTCACTCTTTACTATCCTTAGAGAATTTCAAGGTAAAATGCCACACAAAGAGCACAAAAGTGTACAATAGTGAATCCAAAATGTCCCAAAAGAACCGTATTAAATGGACACATCAACGGGCCAACCTTGGACTTTGATACCATATTAGAATCATGGGCCTCTATCATAAAACCAATTGGTTTTATGTAGGGGGAAGTCATGATCTTATATATTGAGTTATATGACTGTCAATCACCAATGTGGAACTCCGACTCTAACAATAGGCACAAATGTCTTCAAATACATAATCAGAGTGGGATTGTGATAGTTTATCTTCAAGCAACGAATCGTTCTCTATCACCAAAAACCTTCTTGATGTGCAACAAGAGTATGATGGAACAATTTCAACCAGCACGACACATACTTTGTTGAAAACTATTTCCACTCATGTGTTTAACTTTGTTTCAACTATGTTCGTGGGATAGAAAACGACCACATTGGGGCACCGTTCATGGCCAGAGGTATGTAAAATGTGATAGACATGAGCACCATTATTTAATTAAGAATGATTATTTTAAGGGTGATGACTCAAAGTACTCAACTAAACATTTTCGTCATCATTTTACGAATGAATGTGGAATTATTCAACTGCATCTTACTTACTATTGGAAATTATGATCAGCATTTTAAGCTAAAAATTGATGCTGCTGGAAAGTAAGACTCAAGTCATTTGCAGAAAATGGTAGCGGCTTTGCGGATGCTTGCATATGGTTGCGCGACTGATTTTCTTGACGAGCATGTTCAAATTGGTGAGACCACAGGTATTGACAACTTTAAACACTTGTGTGATGCCGTAATAGATGTTTTGAAAAAGAATATTTGAGGAGGCCAAACGATAGAAATGTTCTAAGACTACTTGAAGAAGTAGAGGAACGAGGTTCTTCTGAAATGCTTGGAAGTCTTGATTGCATGCATTGGCATTGGAAAAATTGTCCTACAACTTGGCATGAAATACATACAAATGGATTGAAGAAAGCTCTCACTTTCATTCTTGAGGCTGTAGCATCAAAGAACTTGTGGATTTGCATGCTTTCTTTGGTATGGCGGGTACAAATAATGATAAAAATGTTCTCAACAGGTCCTCATTGTTTGATGATCTAGTAAATGGTAATGCCCCACCTTGTAGGTTCATGGTTAATGGTCATCAATATAATATGGGTTATTACCTATTAGATGGTATTTATCCTTCCTATGCAACTCTAATCCAGTTGATATCAGCGCCTTCCTCTAAAAAAGATAAACTATTTGCCAAATGTCAAGAAGCTGTGAGAAAGGACGTAGAACGAGCGTTTGGAGTCTTACAAAGTAGGTGACACATTGTCAAAGGTCCGACACATTTGTGGAAAGCGAAAGATCTTGGAAAGATAATGAACATCGTCAAGGATTGAAAGTGAACATCGTCAAGGAATGAATCCCGAAGATTGGGATTCTCATGTGGATGAAAAGGTTAATCCTGTGACTTTAGAGCATGGTTACACATTTCTTGTTTCTATAATTATTGGGAGGCTTAAAGAGGTACAAAGCAAAAATCTCCATCACCAGTTAAAGAGCGATCTCATCAACCACTTGTGGAAGGGAAAAGGCAACGGAGAAGCTTAATTTCTGCATTTTTAAAACATATTTTCTTATATTTTAAATCTCTGCAACATATAAAGAGTTAAAATTTATAAGATGCGACTATGGTTTTGTTTTGCTACATTCGAGTGAATGGGTGATGGCATTGTTTGTTGGGTGTAGCAAATCCTAAATACAATTATGGTTGCAATGTTCTTGTGTTCTTCTGACTAGCTAGTGAAGCTGCTAATGTTATGGTACTGCAATGTTCTTCTAAACTGCAATGTTCTTCTGGTATTGCAATGTTCTTACTTTTTAGTTGACTAGTTCTCGAGTATGAGAGTAATTGGCATGCAAATGAATGACACCAGGTCCACTTACTCATTTGCATGCAAATGAAAGATACCAAGTCTAATTACTATGAGCTTTTTGGTTGAATAATTTGCATTTTAGATTGTTCTATAACTTTACTGGTATTACACACCAACAGATATCAGGGAAGACGTTCCATGGCTGAAGTGTTCGGTTCATTAGTAGTGTTTGCTAATATATTACTTTGATGTAGAACATGAAAATTAATGGTGTATAATTATGCCACACAAGAGTTCATAAAGCAAAACTATCAACACTCGTAAAGGTGTATCACTATGCCTCGCATTAGATGCATCATAAAGCAAACAAACAAACATGAATATAAAGGTATATCACTAACAAAAACCAGGACACCATTATAAATAAGGCATGTACCTATGCATTTACCAATATGAATATGAAGTGTATAGCCTAAAATCAGTGCTCCGAGTATATTACCATAATACTTTGAATATAACCTGTAACCAGTGTATCAGCTCAAACCATAAACTACTTCAGTTCAAAATACAACTCAAATCACATACTCTTCAAATGATAAAAAAAAAATCATCACATCAATGGATACACAAAACAACTCAAACCACTGCATATAAATGAGCTTCACTCATCACCATCAGACTTCTCTCCAAAATATTCATCTTTCCCCCATTCCTTAAATATCCGAGCCTGCATTTCTTCATACTTTTTTATGCATAAATGAAGAAAATTGGCTAAGATCTTTCTCTAATATGAGCTCCTGTTCTTTCCGTTTCTGCGCTTTCTCTTTTAATTTCTGGTTTCTCTTCTTGAGTTCAATCTCTGCATCTTTCATTTTTTAATTCCTTTCTTGGAGCTCAATCTTTGCAACAAATATTTTCTCGCGTAGCTCATAGTCTTTCTTCTCTTTTATTTCTTCACCTCAAGGTCCACACAAGTCAATTTAAGTTGTCTTTCTAAAGATGACTGAAGATTACCCAAATCTCCAACCACTCCATTTTTTGCAACCACCCATCTTTTCTGAACTTTAAAAGCCTTTCTTCCATTACTCGGACAAGCAATTACTTCACCATTTTTAGTTTTAGCCTTGGATCAACATCAACCATCACAGGTTTAGTAACCAGACTTGGATCAACTTGTGTTTGATTTGGTGTTGAGTGCTCATTGGATATATCAATAACACACTTCGACTTTTTGGATGCATCATGCTTAGTGAGCTGTTGGGTACACGATTTAACATATTTTCTAAAAATCTCCTAACATTATTCACGTTTTAATTCTTGATTATTGGTTGTTTCCTGATATGTACGTAGTGCGGCTCTTTTCTTCACATACAAATTCTTGGGGGAAAATCATTGAATTGTAAGTGCACAATACATCAAACATTACAACTCTATAAGTAGAACAAATTTTGTGAATGTGTAATATAAAATAATTGCATAATTCATGGCAAAAGTGACCATAATTCAAATACTAACATAATTAATTGAAAGTTTCCAGGACTTAAGTTTTATTTTTGATAGAAGCTTTGTTGAATTATATTGCATTTCTTTGTTACTTCCAAGATTACTTCAATTTCCCATATATGTTTAGAGGATTTAAGGAACCAATAATATTTCTGATGCATCTAGTTTGTGCTATGAAACATCTAGTGCTTGGAATTTATGACAACCAAATATAACTCTTGTGCATTGATATTATCATGTAAAAGTTTTGTTTCTTAAAGAAATGTGCTCTTAAAGCAAATAACCGGACACTCAAGTCTATAAACTTTATTTTAACTATGAAATGGTTGTTACTGCAAGTGTTACTGATGTTATGATGCTTAGCATTATCTGAACTTTAGCTCCAGAAGGACTAAATGTATAAACATGAAAACCTTTAGCATTAGAAAGACCAAAACACAGTTCCACTTCTATTCCTAAAAATCAAAAGCCTCTAAAAACATATACTGATACTACAAATTGTATACAACTAATGAAAGCAGTTATTTATGAAAGTAGTATATTAAATTTGTGGAGGAAAGAAGAACGTTAAAGTAAGAGCTCGAATCAAGAAAATTACCACGTCTTCAAGTGTTTCTCCACTCCTTTTATTCCTCTCCAAATGCTCATAACAGCAGTGGAATTTGTTTATTGCTTCTTGAAGTCTTCCCCAACGACATTCTAAGGCATTAGAGTTTTGTGCTTTATCTAACTCGCCCATATTATCTCTCCAAACTTGCAGAATTTGACTCCTTAGAGTTTCCGACTTATGACCAACTTCAATATCTGCATCACCCGAGATGTATAGCCGAGCATTTGTAAGTACAATATTTCAGCAGCAGTCCATTGTCGAATAATTAGTGTAATGGTTTTCGAAACTTGTGAGTTTTCCCTTTTTTTCTGGGACACCTGGGATGGATGAGGACGGACAACAACATAAAACACATTCATATTGTTTAGTAAACTTGGATAAGAAAAGTTGGCTTTATTCTGCTGATGAGTTTGAGGAAAATTTTGGCCATTAAATGGATTATCGGGAAAATTTCGTGGATATTGAAGGTTTCTTGGCATAGTTGCATTATAGAATTGATCAAAATCACCAATAAAACTTGTTTAAGACTCATGAGTTTGGCTATGAACTCCAGTGAAGTTTAGAGAACGAGAAGTATTAGGAGAGTCATTGAAGTTTGGTTGTGAAAATTGTTGAAAACCTTCAAAATCCATAAGAACTAGCACCTAAGATGAACCTCAAATCAAGTGCAGCACAACAGGGGGGAAAAACTAGTACACATAACATTCATATGAGATTAAATAAACACAAACATTTTCAGCTTTCAACTCTTGACCAATTGAGAGACACACATGTATTAGAACTTTGCATTCAAATTGTAGAAGACATAGATGCATACAAATAGTAAGTGATACAATCTTATGAAAAAGTTAAGAAGCAACTACTTAAGCAAAGCACTAAGTGGAATATAGATGGAAAGAAAAATTCTAATCATCAGTTTTGTGTTTGCTACAAATTAAGCAAGCAAACTATGCACTTGAGCAAATTTTGTACTCCTTCCAGTCCTCTAATACCATTTATGGATGATCTTTTTTAATTGGCACTTTCCCTTTATGGAAAATACTAGATTATTTCCATCCACTCAATTTACTTTTTATCATTCCAATACAATTTCCACCACTAGTTTTACTTTTTACAAAAAAAAAACTTATGCCATCTTCTCTGGTGCCAATAAAAGAAGACCAGAGAGAGTATGTGTTTGGTGTGTGCACGCACACACACATATAAGTTGACCCCCGAAGCTTGGAAACCTATTTCTTGAAATGCTCAACATGCATTTTCTTCATGATTATAAATTCTAATAGTATGTTACACAAAAACAATTAATTCAGGCTTGTTTTTTTTTTTGTGATTTCAAACTAAAACTAACCAATAAAACCATACGCACACCACCATAAAGGACATAGTGAAAGACACAATTCAGTCATATAATTACTATTATTATAATAGCCACAACCAGCACATAATAAATTCACCTTTAGAAAATATTTCACCAAGTTTCCAGTGGGAGATAAAAACCTAAGACAGTATGTATAAAATAAAAACTACCATCCTAGTAAAGTAATGATTAAGATAGACATGAGAATCAAGATATGGAAAAAGGAAAAGGATGATTTGAGAAAAATTGGTGCGGAGAAGACGAAGTACCTATCAGTGCTTGAAGTCATAGAGCTCGTGACAGCCGAAGAAGATGACGATGGCAATATTGACGTCGCGGAAAGGGGAGATTTGTTTCACCTTCTTCATTAATTGGGAATATGTATGAGTTTTACTGCCAAATCGATCTCAGTTTCGATGGCAAACTTTGGCAAGATAAAAAAATTTAATGGCGCCCAAATTTTTTCCCTTCAATTTTTGCTAAGTAGATAAGCAAGGCCTGCAGATTGAGACTCTCTAGACAGAGGCTTGACACTGTAAAAATGACACATCAGATAAAGGGTTTTAAATGACCCTGCATTGGAGAATGTATGGTAACTTGGGGGTCTATCAGTGTGATGTGTCAAATAAATTTTTCTAAATAGACCCCTGAGTTGGAGATGCTCCTACCATGCCAGTGTGACCAAATCCTTATTTTTTAAAATTTTGTTAGTTAATGGTTTTAAAAAATTGAAGTAGGAGGTTTTACGGAACATGACCTTTCATATTGGTCAAAGTGGCAAGAAGTTATTTAGGGGGTGTTTGGTTGGGTGAATTGGGAAAGGGAAAGAGAATATGAGATCTTGATTCCTTTTGTTAGTGATTGGTTTGTTTTTTTTATCAAAATATTTTCCCTATTTTTAGTTTTACAATTCTCCCAATTGGATGTAAGATTATTCCATAATGTTACCATTGTATTGGGATTCCCCAACTTCCATAATAGTTCATTTTGATTCTCCGCCTCTTTCTATCTTTCCTTCCTCATAAAATCTTCACCTCCAAGACAAGATTATACTTTATATTTATTATCAAAGTAAAAATATATAATATAATTATGATTATGATTTTAATAAAAAAATATTATAATTTTATTTTTTGAGTTGTATATGGGTTAAAAGTATGATTTTCATTTGAACTCTTTTTAAGTAAAAAACACATTTAAATATTTTTTAAACTTTATGCTTGTGAATAATAGTTATATTATTTTATAATAAATATATTATTATTTTATAATTACTATTATTTTATAATTATATAATATAATTGATAGATAAATTAAGTTGTAATATTATACTCTGCTTAAATAAATTTTAAACAAAAAAATAACTTGATACGTTTAAAAATAATATTATAATTTCACGTGGTGAAAATGGGTAAAATTGTATATTTCAACATACATATGAACTTATATGGATTTATATACCAATACATATGGGTAAAACTCGTGGGTTTCAACCCATATATTGACTCATACTCCCCCCGTCCCAGGATTATTGGCCACTGTTTTGGTCAACTTTCTCAGACCATGTTTGACCATCAATAACTTTAATTATAGATATGAATGGTACATTAAAATTTGATATTTAGAAACTACGTAGACATCGGAGTCTAAAAATATCTCACATGATGATATTAGAGTCTATATACTAATTGAATTTTATGGTCAAACATGGTCTGAGAAAGTTGATAAAAAAAAAGAAGCTAAAACTGGTGGGACGGAGGGAGTATCATTTAAGAAAAAATTAAAGGTACAAAACTTTTCATGTGGAGGGAACATTGGCGATTGATTTTCACTGTCCCGACAACAAGCACGTGTACTGGATGGATCCACTTCATTTTCAACCATCCGAAACATTTGTCAAAATTCTATCTTTGGCTATGAATGATCCCATCGACTCGAAATAAAGGTCAATTTCCTGCATTTTGTTTTGAAGTATTCTTTTAATATATGTTATTTTGTTTTTCATAATCTCCTTTGATATATGTCAGTACAGAAAAGAAGCGCCAATATAGGAGTGAGGATATTACATAATGTTATATGCAGCGGAGTGCTTTCAAGAAGTATGATTGGATTGCCTAGATGTTGACTAGGTATAAAGTTGTTACTTATCACCATTATAACTAACAAATTTCAAATTTTATATAACACATTTTTTTCTAATGTTTCTCATTTCATTTGCACATATTTTCCCATCACTGATGTAACCCCCCCCCCCCACGCTCAATGGATGAGGAATTATGTTCTTCTTGGCAATATGCCTCCCTAGTTCCCTACGATAAGTTAGTACATAAGTTTATCCTCAATCATAAATAGAAGTTTCACAACTAAGGATAAGTTAATCAAAATCCACTATAAATTTTTAAAAATGTACTACTCCCTCTGTCTCACTAGTTTTGGCCTATTTTTGGTCAACTTTCTCAGACAATTTTTTACCATAAATTTCAATTAGTATATAGACTCTAATATCATCATGTGATATATTGTTTGACTCCTATGTTTACGTATTTTCTAAATATCAAATTTTAATATACCATTAATATTCGTAATTAAAATTATTGATGGTTAAACATGGTCTGAGAATACCAAAAAATAGGCAAAAACTGGTGGGACGGAGGGAGTATCATTTTCTTCATTCTCCAACGCCATTCTCTTGTGAATCTCCTAACTCTTTGGGTGAATGTGTGTATAAGTTAACCATATGTGATCTCCTTCTTATCCGAAAAAATGTAATCCCTTGAAAACGTATATTTGTGTTCTCGCAAACTCTTAAACATTATGGACATTGCCTTCTTTCGTTGATCCGCCATGTCCTATGTATCAATCTCAAACGGCCTCTGTGATGAATTTCAAGACCGTTGTGTGAAAGACGAAGAGTTAATTTGTATGAACAACCCATGGTGAATTAGGGGGGAACTATGCTTACAAAATATAAAGTTACCTTGCACTCCGTCCATAGTGTATCTTTGTAACCTTTTGGAACCTCATGCTAACTCTCGTACTTTATGTCAACCCTAGTTCTACCTACCTTGCTTACCCAGTGGTCGGATTGACGACCTGATCACGGCTGTGTGTAGTTAATTATTAGATTCCTAACATCTCTATGGATGACCCCGATACTTGCCGCTATCTACCAATCTTAGTAGTATAGTAGTAGGAACTGGAGCAACAATACAAATCTCTATCTTTGATCCTTAATACTTAGCCTCCTCTCAATTTTAATTAGTGGATCTCCCGTGATTCATTGATTAATTAGCGACGCAAGGAGGGGGCATGTCATAGGGTATAAAACAATTTTGGACCATAGTGTAATTTTCCAAATACTAGGTAGATGTGATGAATGTTGACTTTCGAGGCTCTTTCGTTCACCCGTACATGCCTAAATTGCAAATTCGCAATCGCATATTATTGAATTGCATTTTGGTGTTGCCAATTTCATGATTCGACAATTCCAACTTTCTTGGATGGGCCTAAATGCAAAAAGTAAAAATTTTGCTCATAACTTAGCGTGATGCCACCCTGTACACCTTCACTGTAATTTCAAGTCTGTAACATAGTATTTATCAATAACCATGCACAAAAACATATATGTAATCTTTTTCGATTCCCCTTTCTTACTTTTAAGTAACCAACTCTAAGTTACTCAAGAACATGTAATAGCGCTTTCCACCATTTAACCAAAATTTTATTTATTTAATGTTTCTATATTTATGCAAGAATAACAAAAATCAAGTATTTTAGAGCAATAAATTATAGGGTAACACAATTTTGGGCCATAATGTCATTTTTCAAGACTGTGTAGAAGCGATCAATGTTGACTTTCGAGGCTCTTTTGTTCACCCATACATGCCCAAATTTCAAATTCACAATTGTATATATTGAATTGCATTTTTGTTTCGCCAATTTTGTGATTTGACAACTCCAACTTTCTTGGAGGGACCTAAGTGCAAAAAGTAAAAACTTTACTCGTAATTCCAAATTGAAATCCACTCGAACGTGACGCTACCCTATACACCCTCATTGTATTTTTTAAGTCTGTAAGGGAATATTTATTAACAGTGCATCACAAGAACATATCCATAATCTTTTTCTATTTTCCTTTCTGACTTCTAAGTAATCAACTCTAAGTTACTCTAAAACATGTATTAGCGCTTTCCAACATTTTACCCAAAAAATATTTATTTTCTATTTCTATATTTATGCAAAAATTATGTATTTTGGAGAGAAGGATATTGTCGTAATGAAATTTTAGGCCATGGCGTAATTTTCCATAAAACATGTTGGAGGAGATTCCGTTCACCCATTGTAACCCAAGTTTTGAACACAATGTCGTCTCTTAATTCATTGCATTTTGGTGTCTTCAATTTTGTGATTCACCATCATAATTATTTTTTCTAGTAGTCCTCTCGGGCAAGTATTTAAATCGGATAAAAGAATTTAGGTAGTAATAGGTTACAACCTTATGAACATTGTAGCAGCTCTTTTGTAAAAACAAATAATAGCTGCTACGGTGTCAGAAAATCACAGAGCTTTTTACGTAGTAGTACTCACGGTCATGTGAATAAATCCAAAAAATGAATTTAAGTAGTAATAGCTCGCAACCTTTGGGACATTTGTAGCAACTCTTTTTAAAAATAAAATATATTCTCCCGTCCAATAATTATTGGCCTATTTACTTTTTCAAAGTTAAAATTTGTAAATTTTGACCATAAATATCAATGTATATATTTATAATAAAAATATCATGTGAGATATTGTTAAATTCATCTTAACGTCTATTTTATAAATATCAATTTTTTATGTAAAATTATTGTATGTAACTAGAGATATCGATGATCAAACATGATCATTGAAAATCGTGAAAAAGTAAATAAACCAATAATCTTGGGACGCAGGGAGTATAGCTGCTTTCGTGTTAGAAAATATCTAATGTGTTAAACCAGTAGTTAAAAAACCGATAATTGAAGTTAAAAACAAAAGTAACAAACAACGTGCCACCCTTCACTGCGCAAAACCCTTCCTTGCGCCACCTCTTCTCTGTCGTCCATCCACCGCCCATCCACGAAGGCGCCCCCCACCCGCCCTTCTCCCTCCGCGCCCGCAGCTCTTCGCCTCTTCCTCATCTGCGTCCGTAAGTCGCCGTCTATTGCTCCACCAATGAGACGACACTGTGCAGCTCCTGCGACCACCATTTTCACCACACCGACAAGCTAGCGAGCGAGCACCAACGCTTCTCCCTCATCCACCCGTTGTATATAGGCTGAAGTCAGAGCTTCAGCTCGAGAACTTTGCTGCTTGATAAAAAATATTCCGACGGTTTTTCAGTTAATTTTTACTGCTTCTTGATCTGGTTTCAACCAGTTTTCAAAGCCCCCCCTCCCCCGCGCAACATCTGCCAGGTTAATTAAGTGACTCCATGGATTTTTTTTGTGACGCTCTAAAGGTGTTGGATGAATGTTCAAAGAGAAAAGATCTTAGGAGTTTGTCTTCACAAATCAAGATGTAAGTGTGTGTATGTGTTTTTGTAGAGTTAAAATACTGATCTATGTGTGTATGTGTTTTGTTTTAAAAATTTGAGTGCTGGCAGGTTGGGATCGATCTTTAAGCTTGTCAGACGGTGATGTTTATGTGCAGGAAATGTATTAATGTCTGCGAGTAAAAGCTGGGTTACATTTTGGTCGCACCCAAGGGACCAATGCGACCATTACAGCTACTGTGGTCGCATTATGGGGTTCTTGCTTGAATTTAAAGATGAGTAGAACCTAAATTTTGAGCTTTGGAGATTTCTAAGATTTGCTAACTATAAGTATCTCAACATCTGCGAGTAAAAATGTATTTAATGTCTGCAACCAAAATGTATCTTAGCGTGTTCGATACGCTATAACCCCATAATTTACCATCCTGATTCAAGTTCATTGTCGTAAGTCATATCTTCCCCTACTATTGATGAGTGTGAGAATGAGAATGTGCATTTCCATGTTTTCTGTCAGCTATTATATTCGTATGACTCAATTGTTTCGTTTTTTTTAATGACTTTTGCTAGAGGGGTGTGTTTCTCTTGAACAATTTCCTGTGTGAAATATGCTCCAACGATTCTCCGCATCGTAGTAAGTTATATTGTAAGACTTGTTGGAAGCCTTACTTTGGAAGAGCTCTCATCTCGACTTGACGATTACTAGCGGTAACAAGGGATATGGTGAACCTTTGCCAGCTTCTACCCAAGTTTTTAGGTATTGAACTTTCGTGTCTTGTTTTATTATAGTTAGTTCTTATAGTCACCATTATTATTTGTTATCTATGATTAATAAGCTTTAGGTTTCTTGTCTTTGATTGTACGAGTTAAGAATTGCCTGTTATTTGAAATGGGCTTCCCGTTGTGTCATATCTGTATGAGAGAGGCTGGAGACAGCTTTAATATATGGGTGGTTTTCCAGGTGCCCTGAATGAGGTATGTTGGCAGCTTCTCCATGCATCTTATTTGTGTTTCTCTGATCACGTCATTTTGCAGGTTTATAGTGCCTTATGCGATTATGCCTATTGAAGTTTCTCACTTTAGGAATAGGATGTTTACTTTTGATATCATTGTTTCAGCAGATGCATTTGATCAAATATGAATGTCAGGTGTATAAAACATCTTAGAAACACCTTTTCAGACAGAATCTATTCATTATGTCCCTGGGTTTTAAAAAGCGTGCTTAAAGCGTTGAGCGCTAGGTTGAGCACTTTGTATCACGAAGCGCTGAGCAGGACGGAAAGCTTACGCTTTTCAGCGCTTTTTAGCGCTTTTGTCGAAGCGCTCCAAAAAGCGCACTTTTGGGATT
>JAULKK010136754.1:0-16938 GCA_032355705.1 Rubia peregrina | reverse complement strand
GTGCCTAACATGCACTGTATGTACAAGAACTTCAGAGATATTTGATCAGTTTTGGAATTTCATAGTCCCGAATACCTTGTCAATTTATGATTATTTATAGAAATATAAATGTATTATTTCAAAATTTTAGTTTTCAAACGAAACCCTTGCACGCATTATGCACAAAATGGAAAAAAATCACTCACATAACACATTTCTACTTTTCACAACATACTACAAGTACATTTTGGATTCAATTAGGGTAACTATTTACTCATCTTCAGTGTATGCATGATAAAAATGAAGTATGATTTGAAGATGATCTTAAGTGCTGGCCTCTTTGCTTTGAGTTCCGTCTTCGGGTCTCTCTTGAATCTGCTGGGCACTTATCCTTGATATCACCAGTAAGAAACATCAATCGAAAGCCGTTCATCTTCTCATTCCGTTAACAAATGTATTTTTTGTATCTGATGTACATGAAATGCGGGTTAATGGGATCAAGACACTGGACAATTTTGACAATCTCTTGAAGACGGAACACTTCAGTAATGAGCAAGGCGATGCATTAAACTTTGAATATGAGGTGGATCACGTTTATCTTAGTTATCCCAAGTGCATTGCAGTTCTTGATCATGACAGAAAGAGAATGCACGTCATTAAGAAGGAAGGGATGCTAAATATCTTCATGTAGAGTCCGTGGGAAAAGAAAGCCAAGGCGATGCGGTATTTTGGTGATGGTGAGTTCAAACTTATGCTCTTTGTGGATGCTAAAATATTAAAGAACCCGATGACTTTGAATCCAAGCAAGAAATGGACTGGTTTCATAGAGCTCGCGATTGTGCCTTTGAGCTTTTGCAATTATATTCTTGAACTATGCTTAGGCTGTAGGAAGAGAATGTGGAGTGTTGTACCATGAGCCTTTGGTTTGATGAGGAATTGAGTTGCAGTTTGAATACTATTGGTAAAGTTTTAGTTGTAGTTGTAGTTGAGCTTTGGTAGAGCATTGATTTATTTATAGCCGACTAGAAATAATATTGGGATATGCTATTTTCTCTCATATTTTCAAAAGAGATGAAAAAGGCTTTTATCTTGCAAGTAAATGAGTAGAAATTTTATATTAAAAAAAGCATAAAAATGATTATTCATAAATTTTTGGATTAGCTCAAACATATTCCATTTTTAAATGTATTACATTTATGGCATAATAATTAGATTTTTGATTTGAATATAATAATAATTTTATTACTTTAAGATATATTCATAGAACTCTTGCTTATGATAATTTTGTGCCAAACATGCACAGAAAGTGCAAGAACATAAGAGGTTTTTGATAATTTTCGAAATTTCATAGTGCTAACCACCTGGTTAATTCATATTGATTTTTTGAAATATAAATTTATTATTTTAGTTATCAAAAGAAGCCCTTTCATGACGTTTTTCTACTTTTCACAATGTCCTACAAGTAAATATTGGGTTCAATTTGAGTAACTATTTACTCATCTTCAGTGTATGCATGATAAAAATGAACATGATGATGATCTCAAGTGCTGGCCTCACAGCTTTTAGTTCTGTCTTCAGGTCTCTCTTGATTCCAATGGGAACTTATCCTAGATATAAAATATAAGAAACATCAATGGAAATCCGATCACCTTCTCATTCGGTTACCAAACATTTTTTTCCTGTATCTGATATAAGTGAAATACGTGTTGAGGGGACTAAGGCACTGGACTTTTTTTGAAAATCTCTTGAAGGAGGAACACTTCAGTATTGAGTAAGGCAGTGCATTAAAATTTGAATGCGAGGTGGATTGTGTTAATCTTAGTTCTCCCAAGTGGATTGCAGTTCTTGATCACGAAAGAATGCCAACACATGTCATTAATAAGGAAGGGCTGCTAAATATCTTCGTGCGGAGTTCGTGGAAAAAGAAAGCCAAGGCGATGCGGGATTTTGGCGATGGTGAGTTCAAATGTATGCTATGTGTGGATGCTAAAATCTTATAGAACCCAATGAATTTAAAGCCGGGTAAGGAATGGACCAGTTTTATAGAGTTTGTTATTGTGCCTTCAAGCTTTTGCAATGAGTTTCTTGTCCCATGCTTAGGGTGTAGGAAGAGAATGTGTTGTGTAATACCATGAGCCTATGGTCTGCTGGGAAACTGAGTTTGTAATTTTTTGGTGTAATTCAAACATATTTATTTTTTACGTGTATTACATTTATGATATAAGTATAGTTAGATTTTTTCTTTGAATATAGTAATTATTTTAATTACTTTAAGATATATTTATATAACTCTTGCTTATGATAATTTTGTGCTAAATATGCACAGTTAGTGCAAGAACATTAGAGGTATTTGATCATTTTTGGAATTTCATAGTACCAAACACATAGTTAATTCATATTGATTTTTAGAAATATAAATTTTTATTTTCAAATTTTAGTTATCAAACGAAACCCTTGCACATATTATGCACTAAAAGGAAAAAATAGTATACATGACATTTTTCTACTGTTCACAATGTCCTAAAAGTAAATACTGGGTTCAATTTGAGTAACTATTTACTCATCTTCAGTGTATGCATGATAAAATTGAACTATCATCTGAAGATGATCTTAAGTCCTGGCCTCATAGCTTTGAGTTTCGTCTGCAGGTGTCTCTTGCATCTGATGAGAACTTATCCTTGATATCACATATAAGAAACATCAATGGAAAGCCAATCACATTCTCATTCTATTACCAAACATATTTTTTCCTATATCTGATATAAGTGAAATACGTGTTGAGGGGATTAAGACACTGGACTTTTTTGACAATCTCTTGAAGGAGGAATGGTTTAGTATTGAGCAAGGCAATGTATTAAAATTTGAATGCGAGGTGGATCGAGTTAATCTTAGCTCTCCCAAGTGCATTGCAGTTATTGATCATGAAAGAAAGCGAACACATGTCATTAATAAGAAAGGGCTGCTAAATATAGTTGTACGGAGTCCTTGGGAAAATAAAGCCAAGGCGATGCAGGATTTTGGTGATGTTGAATTTAAATGTATGCTATGAGTGGAGGCAAAAATCTTATAGATATCGATTTCTTTAAAGATAGGTAAGGAATGGACCAGTTTTATGGAGCTCACGATTGTGTCTTCGAGCTTTTGCAATGAATTTATTGTCCCATGCTTAGGCTGTAGGAAGAGAATGTGGAGTGTTGTACCATGAGCCTTTGGTTGCTGGGAAATTGAGTTGTTTGTAATTTTTTGGTGTAATTCAAACATATTCCATTTTTATGTGTATTACATTTATGATATAATAATAATAATTAGATTTTTGATTTGAATATATTATTATTTTTTATTACTTTAAGATATATTCATATAACTCTTGCTTATGATCATTTTGTGCCTAACATGCACTGTATGTACAAGAACTTCAGAGATATTTGATCAGTTTTGGAATTTCATAGTCCCGAATACCTATTTAATTCACAATGATTTTTAGAAATATAAAATTTTTATTTTCAAATTTTAGTTATTAAACAAAACCTTTGCATGCATTATGCACTAAAAGGAAAAAAAAATCATTAACATGACATTTTCTACTGTTCACAATATCCTACCCGTAAATATTGGGTTCAATTTGAGCAACTATTTACCCATTTTCAGTGTATGCATGATAAAAATGAACTATCATCCGAAGATGATCTTAATTGCTGGCCTCTTAGCTTTGACTTCTGTCTTCGAATCTCTTTTGCATCTGATGGGAACTTATCCGAGGTGGACCGCATTAATCTTAGTTATCCCAAGTGCATTTCAGCTCTTGATCATGAAAGAAAGTGAGCACATGCCATTAATAAAGAAGGGATGCTAAATATTGTCGTTCGAAGTCTGTGGGAAAACAAAGCCAAGGCGACGCAGGATTTTGGTGATAGTGAGTTCAAATGTATGCTCTGTGTGAATGCTAAAATTGTAGAGAACCCGATGACTTTAAAGCTGGGTAAGTAATGGATCGGTTTTACAGAGCTCACGATTTTGCCTTCGAGCTTTTGCAATGAATTTCTTGTTCTATGCTTAGGCTGTAGGAAGAGAATGTGGAGTGTTGTACCATGAGCTTTTAGTTTGATAGGAAATTGAGTTGTTTGTAATTTTTTTAGTGTAACTCGAACATATTCCATTTTTTACATGTATTACATTTATGCAAGGCGATGCATAAACATTTGAATCCGAGGTGGATCACATTAATATTAGTTGTCCTGAGTGCATTGCAGTTCTTGATCATGAAAGAAAACAAACACATGTCATTAATAAGGAATGACTGCTAAATATCGTCGTGCGGAGTCCATGGGAAAATAAAGACAATGCAATGTGGGATTTTGTCGATGGTGAGTTCAAATGTATGCTCTATGTGGATGCTAAAATCTTAGAGAACCCGATGACTTTAAAGCTTGGTAAGGAATGGACCAGTTTTATGGTGCTCTCAATTGTGCCTTCGAGTTTTTGCAATGAATTTCTTGAGCCTTTCTTAGGCTTTAGGAAGAGAATGTGGAGTGTTGTACCATGAGCCTTTGGTTTGCTGGGAAATTGAGTTTATTGTAATCTTTTGGTGTAATTCAAACATATTCCCTTTTTTATTGTATTATATTTATGATATAATAATAAAATATTCCTTTTACGATATACCTCTAATATTCCTTTTTATATGTATTAGATTTTTGATTTGAATATAATAATAATTTTAATTACTTTAATATATATTCATAGAACTCTTACTTATGATATTTTTTGTGCTAAACATGCACAGTAAGTGCAAGAACATTAGAGGTATTTAATCTTTTTTGGAATTTCATTGTGCCAAACACCTAGTTAATTCATATTGTTTTTTGGAAACATAAATTTATTATTTTGAAAATTTAGTTATCAAACGAAGCCCTTGCATGCATTCTGCACTAAAAGGAAAATAAACCGTTAACATGACATTGTTCTACTGTTCACGATATCCTCAAGTAAATATAAAGGTTCAATTTGAGTAACTATTTACTCATCTTCAATGTATGCATGATAAAAATGAATTATCATCTGAAGATGATCTTAAGTACTGGCCTCACAGTTTTGAGTTCTATCTTATGGTCTCTCTTCATATGATGGGAACTTATCCTCGATACCACATATAAGAAACATCAATGGAAAGATGGTTACATTCTCATTCAGTTACAAAACATATTTTTCGGTATTCGATATAAGTGATATACGTGTTGAGGCAATTAAGACACTAGACTTTTACGACAATCTCTTGAAGGTTGAATGCTTCAGTATTGAGCTAGGCGATGCATTAAGATTTGAATCCGAGGTGGATCACGTTAATCATAGTCCTCCCAAGTGCATTGCAGTTCTTGATCATGAAAGAAAACAAACACATGTTATTGATAAGGAATGGCTGCTAAATATTGTTCTGCGGAGTCTGTGGGAAAAGAAAGACTAGGTGATGCAGGATTTTGGCGACGGTGAGTTCAAATATATGCTCTGTGTGGATGCTAAAATCTTAGAGATCATGATGACTTTAAAGCTGGTTAAGGAATGAACCGGTTGGAATCGTGATTGTGCCTTCGAGCTTTTGCAATGAAGTTCTTGAGCTATGCTTAGGCTGTAGGAAGAGAATGTTGAATGTTGTACCATGAGCCTTTGGTTTGCTGGAAAATTGAATTGTAGTTTGAATGATATTCGTAAAGTTTAAGTTGAAGTTGCATTTGAGCTTTGGTTGAGTATTGAAGTATTTACAACTGCCTAGAAATAATACTGGGATGTGCTATTTTCTCTCATATTTTAAGAAAAGATGAAAAAGGCTTTATCTTACAAGAAAACTAGGCATTTTAAATTAATAAAAAGCGTAAAAATGATTATTCATAATTTTTTGGTGTAATTTAAACATATTCCTTTTTATATGTATTACATTTATGATATAAAAATAAATAAATATATTTTTGAATAAAATGACACTTTTTTGATTAATTTAAGATATATTTATAGAAATCTTGTTTATGATAATTTTTTGGCAAGCCTGCCTAGTAAGTGCAAGAACATCAGAGTTATTTGATCATTTTTGGAATTTCATTATATCAACCACTTGGTTAATTCATGTTGAGGTTTAGAAATATAAATTTATTATTTTAAAGTTTTATTTAACAAACAAAGCACTTGCATGACATTATTCTACTTTTCAAAATATCCTACAAGTAAATGTTGGGTTCAATTTGAGTAACTTTTTTACTCATTTTCATTGTGTGCATGATAAAAATGAACCATCATTTGAAGATGATCTTAAGTTCTGGCCTCACAGCTTTGAGTTCCGTCTCCGGGTCTCTCTTGCATCTGAAGGGAACTTATCGTTGATATTACGTATAAAAAACATCAATGGAAAGGTGATCACCTTGTCATTTGATTATCAAATGTATTTTTTTGCATCTGATATAATTGAAATACTTGTTGAGGGGATCAAGACACTTGACTATTTAAACAATCTCTTGAAGGTGGAAAAATTCAGTATTGATCAAGGCCATGCATTAACATTTGAATCCAAGGTGGATCTCGTTAACCTTAGTTCTCCCAAGTGCATTGCAGTTCTTGATCATGAAAGAAAGTGAACACATGTCATTAAGAAGGAAGGGCTACCATATATAGTTGTGCAGAATCCGTGCAAAAAGAAATCCAAGGCGACGGGGGAGATTTTGGCGATGGTGAGTTCAAACGTATGCTTTGTGTGGATGCTGAAACTTTAGAGAATCCAATGACTTTGATTATTCATAATTTTTTTTCTATAATTCAAACATTTTCCATATTTTTATATGAATTACATTTGTGATATAATAATAATAATTAAATTTCTGATTTGAATATATTAATAATTTTCATTATTTAAAGATATATCAACAGAACTTTTGTTTATGATAATTTTGTGCCTAACATGCACAATAATTGCGAGAACATGAGAGGTATTTGATCATTTTTGTAATTTCATGGTGCCAAACACCCTGTCAATTCATGATGCTTTTTATTATTATTTTAAATTTTAGTTATCAAACAAAGCCATTGCACACATTATGCACTAAAAGGAAAAAATCATTAAAATGACATTTTTGTACTTTTCACATTTCCTGAAAATATAAATTGGGTTCAATTTGAGTAATTATTTACTAATCTTCAATGTATGCATGATAAAAATTAACTATCATTTGAAGATGATCTTAAGTCCTGGCCTCACAGACTTTAGTTCTGTCTCCGGGTCTCTCTTGCATCTGATAGGAACTTATTTTTAATATCACGTATAAGGAACATCAATGGAAAGCCAATAACCTTTTTATTCGGTTAACAAACATTTTTTTTGTATTTTATATAAGTAAAATGCGTGTTGAGGGGATTACGAAACTGGACTTTTTCGGCAATCTCTCGAAGGAGGAATGCTTAAGTACTAAGCAAGGCGATGCATTAACATTTAAGTCCGAGGTGGATCTCGTTAAGCTTAGTTCTCCCAAGTGCATTACAGTTCTTGATCATGAAAGAAAATGAACACATGTCATGAATAACGAAGGGCTGCTAAATATCATCGTGCGGAGTCCGTGGGAAAAGAAATCCAAGGCGTTCCGGGATTTTGGTGATGGTGAGTTCAAATGTATGCTCTGTGTGGATGCTAAAATCGTACATAACCCAATGAATTTAAAGCATGGTAAGGAATGTACCATTTTTATGGAGCTCGTGATTGCTCCTTCGATCTTTTGCAATGAATATCTTGAACCATACTTAGGATGTAGGAAGAGAATGTGGAGTGTTGTTCCATGAGCATTTGGTTTGCTGGAAAATTGAGTTGTTGTAATTTTTTTGGGTGTAATTCAAACATATTATTTTTTATACGTATTACATTTATGATATAATAGTAATTAGATTTATTATTTGAATATAATAATAATATTAATTACTTTAAATATATTCATAATACTCTTGCTTATGATGATTTGGTTCAAAACATGCACAATAAGTGCAACAACATCAGAGGTATTTGATCATTTTATGAATTTCATAGTGCCAAACACCCAGTTAATTCATATTGAATTTTATAAATACAAATTTATTATTTTAGTTACAAACGAATCTCTTGCATGCATTATGCACTAAAAGGCAAAAAAATCATTAACATGGCATTTTCTACAGTTGAAAATATCCTACAAGTAAATATTGCGTTCAATTTAAGTAACTATTTACTCATCTTCAGTGTATGCATGATAAAAATGAATTGTGATCTGAAGATGATCTTAAGTGCTGGCATCACTACTTTGAGTTATGTCTTCGGGTCTCTCTTGCATCCGATGGGAACTTATTCTCGATATCACGTATAAGAAACATCAGTGGAAAGCCGAACACCTTCTCATTCGGTTACCAAACGTATTTTTCTATATCCGATATAAGTGAAATAGGTGTTGAGGGGATTAAGACACTGGACTTTTTTTGATAATCTCTTGAAGGAAGAACGCTTCAACATTGAGCAGGGCGATGCATTAGCATTTGAATTCAATGTGGATCGTATTAATCTTAGTCCCCCCAAGTGTATTGCAATTATTGATCATGGAAGATAGCGAACACATATCATTAAGAAGGAAGAGCTGCCATAGACTGTCGTGTAGAATCCTTCAAAAGGAAGGCGACCAGGTGATTTTGGCAATGGTGAGTTCAAATGTATGCTCTGTGTGGATGTTGAAACGTTAGAGAATCCAATGACTTTGATTATTCATAATTTTTTCCTATACTCATAATATTTTCCATATTTTTATATGTATTACATTTATGATATAATAATAATTGTTTTTTTATTTTAATACAATAATATTTTTAAAATTAATTTAAGATATATTCAAAGAACTTGTACTTATGATAAATTTGTTCCTAACATGAACAATAATTGCGAGAACATAAGAGGTATTAGATCATTTTTAGAATTTCATAGTGCCAAACACCCCGTTAATTGATGTTGATTTTTAGAAACATAAATTTCTTATTTTGAAATTCTAGTTATGAAATGAAGCCCTTGCTAGCATTATGCATTGAAAGGGAAAAAATCGTTAACATGACATTTTTCTACTTTTCACAATATCCTACAAGTAAATATTGGGTTCAATTTGAGTAACTATTTACTCATCTTCAGTGAATGCATGAGAAAATGAATATCATATGAAGATGATATCAAGTGTTGGCCTCACAACTTTGATTTCTGTCTTTGGGTCTCTCTTGCATCTGTTAGGAACTTATCCTTGATATCACTCACGTATAAGAAACATCAGTGGAAAGCCGATCACCTTCTCAACTGGTTACCAAGCGTATTTTTCTGTACTGATATTGATATGAATCTCCTTGCGAAGACTCTGGATTGCAGAATATTGGATCTTTAACTGAGATGGAATTTCACCCAAAACAACCCGAGTTGCACGAATTGCAGCGTCTAGCCCGCATGGTACACTCAACTCGACTTCTAAGCATCTAGCTGCAGGGTACACTTAAAAGGTTTCGTTATAAACGTCTAGCCCGCAGGGTACGAATATAAAGGGAGTATTGAAACTTAAATAGCCCACAGGTTTAAGCAACAATGAATATTATGAGAATGTCTCAAAAGTCTTAATGTAATTGATGAATATTGTGTTCATAATTCTCGGCCAAAAACCTCTTTAAATAGAGGGGAGAATTCAGCCATAATAGAAGACCAAATCACAATCAGAATCTGAATCAATCTCATGTCAGCTTAAGGAAGCTAAAACCATATCTAACTAAAATGCCAAAAATCAAATCCTAATGCTATATCTCGACCGATCCTGTTTAGAATTAGACTGGAAAGTTATTACCTTATCTCATCTTACCAAATCTAATTCTAATCAGAATAAAACTGAATAAACTAAACCCTAATGGACTGTATAATCTCGAGCTGTTCTCTAAGGCCATATGGCCGACCAACTCAGTCCAACAACAAAATTAAATCTTTACAATGATCACACTTCCTCATTAAAAAATCCAATGGGAAAAAGAGTAAAGTTTTCTTCATAATTTCTTCAATTAATCGATAACCTTGAATAAGTAATCCAAGAACTTGCCTACTTCTTCTTAAGTTCTTCATCATGGAGGTGATCAATCAAACCATTCAATGCAGCATCTCTAAGCTTCATTCTAGACCTTGTCATAGGTCCAACCATGTCGGTAAGAGGATCACGAACATAACCCTTGATCAAGATGGGGAATGCCTTCATTTATGGCGGTAGTCGTACCCTGATCTCCATCAGATATAAATGAAATAGGTGTTGAGGGGATTAAGACACTGGAATTTTCAACAATATCTTGAAGGAGAAACGCTTCAGTATTGAGCAAAGTGATGAACTAACGTTTGAATCCGATGTGGATCGTGTTAACCTTAGTCCTCCCAAGTGCATTGCAGTTCTTGATTATGAAAGAAATCAAACAAGTGTCACTAATAATGAAGGGCTACTAAATATCAACATGCGGAGTCCGTGGGAAAAGAAAGCCAAGGCGATGCAGGATTTTGGTGATGGTGAGTTCAAATGTATGCTCTTTTTGGATGCTAAACTCTTAGAGAACTAGATGACTTTAAAGTTTGGTAAGTAATGAACCGGTCTTATGGAGCTCGTAATTGTGCCTTCAAGATTTTGCAATGAAGTTCTTTATCCATGCTTAGGCTGTAGGAAGGGAATGTAGAGTGTTGTACCCTTAACCTTTAGTTTGGTGGGAAATAGAGTTGCTTGTAATTTTTTGGTGTAATTCAAACATATTATTTTTTATATGTATTACATTTACGATAAATAATAATTAGATTTTGATTTGAATAAATAATAATTAGATTTTTGATTTGAATAAATAATAATTTATTAGTTTAAGATATATTTATAGAACTCTTGAATATGATAATTTTGTGCTAAACATGCACAGTAAGTGCAAGAACGTAAGAGGTATTTGATCATTTTTGGAATTTCATAGTGCTAAACACCTAGTTAATTCATATTGATTTTAAGAACTGTAAATTTATTATTTTGAAATTTTAGTTATGAAACGAAACCCTTGCACACATTATGCACTAAGAGGAAAAAAATCATTTACATGACATTTTTCTACTATTCACAATATCCTACAAGAAAATATTGGGTTCAATTTGAGTAACTATTTACTCATCTTCAGTGTATGCCTGGTAAAAATGAACTATCATCTGAAGATGATTTTAAATGCTAGCCTCACAGCTTTGAGTTTTGTCATCGGACCTCTCTTGTATCTGATGGGAACTTATCCTTGATATAATGTACCAAACGTATTTTTTCTGTATCTGATATAAGTGAAATAGGCGTTGAGGGGATTAAGACACTGGACTTTTCCACAATTTCTTGAATGAAAAACAATTCAGTATTGAGAAAGGCGGTGCATACATTAACATTTGAATTCAATGTGGATTGTATTAATCTTAGTCCTCCCGGGTGCATTGTAGTTCTTGATCATGAAAGAGAGAGAACATAAAATTCCATTTTAGTCCTCCCGAGTTAATTGATGTTGATATTTTGAAACATAAAATTCTTATTTTGAAATTCTAGTTATGAAATGAAGCCCTTGCATACATTATGCATTGAAAGGGAAAAAATCGTTAACATGACATTTTTCTAATTTTCACAATATCCTACAAGTAAATATTTGGTTCAATTTGAGTAACTATTTACTCAACTTCAGTGTATGCATGATAAAAATCAACTATCACCTGAAGATGATCTCAAGTGTTGGCCTCACAACTTTTAATTCTGTCTTCGGGTCTCTCTTGCATCTGATGGGAACTTATGCAAGGTGGATAACATTAATCTTAGTTCTCCCAAGTGCATTAAAGTTCTTGGTCATGAAAGAAAGTGAACACATGTCATTAATAAGGAATGGCTACTAAATATCGTCGTACGGAGTCCGTGGGAAAAAAGCCAAGGTGATGCGTGATTTTGGCGATGGTGAGTTCAAATGTATGCTCTGTGTGGATGCTAAAAGTTTAGAGAACCCGATGACTTTAAAAATGGGTATGGAAATGATCAATTTTATAGAGCTTGCGATTGTGCCTTCAAGTTTTTGCAAGGAATTTCTTCTTCTTTGCCTCGGCTATAGGAAGAGAATGTGAAGTGTTGTACCACGAGCCTTTGGTTTGATGGAAAATTGAGGAGTTTGTATTTTTTTTGGTGTAACTCAAACATATTCCATTTTTTATATGTATTAAATTTTTGATATAATAACAATTATATTTTTGATTTGAATATAATAAAATTTTTGATTACTTTATGATACTCTTAATTATGATAATTTTGTGATAGATATGAACAGTTAGTGGAAGAACATTAGAGGTATTTGATCATTTTGGAAATTTCACAGTGCCAAACACATAGTTATTTTATATTTATTTTGAGAAATATAAATTTATTATTTTGAAATTTTAGTTATCAAATGAAGCCCTTGCACACATTGTGCACTAAAAGGAAAAAAATTGTGAACATGACATTTTTCTACTGTTCACAAGATCCCAAAAGTAAATGTTGGGTTCAATTTAAGTAACTATTTACTAATCTTTAATGTATGCATGATAAAAGTTAACTATCTTCTGCAGATGATCTTAAGCGTTAGCCTCACAGCTTTGAGTTCTGTCTTCAAGTCTCTCTTGCATCTGATGAGAACTTATCCTTGTTATCACGTATAAGAAACATCAATGGAAAGTCGATCACCTTCTCATTATGCTCCTAAATGAATTTTTTCCTGTATTTGATATAAGTGAAATACATGTTGAGAGGATGAAGACATTGGACTTTTTCGACAATCTCGTGAAGGAGAAACACTTTAGTACTGAGCAAGGCGATGCATTAATATTTGAATCCAAGGTGGATCGTGTTAATCTTAGTTCTCCAAAGTGTATTGCAGTTCTTGATCATGAAAGAAAACGAACACATGTCATTAATAAGGAAGAGCTTCTAAATATCATCGTGCGGAGTCCATGGGAAAAGAAAGTCAAGGCGATGCAGGATTTCGGCGATGGTGAGTTCAAATGTATGCTCTTTGTGGATGCTTAAATCTCAGTGAATCAGATGACTTTAAAGCTTGGTAAGGAATGAACTGGTTTTATTGAGCTCTCGATTGTACTTTTGCAATGAAGTTCTTAAACCATGCTTAGGCCGTAGGAAGAGAATGTGGAGTGTTGTATCACGAGCCTTTGGTTTGCTGAGAAATTGAGTTGTTTGTAATTTTTTTGTGTAACTCAAACATATTCCATTTTTTATATGTATTACATTTATGATAAATAATAAATTGATTTTTGATTTGAATAAATAATGTTTTTATTACTTTAAGATATATTGATAGAATTCTTGCATATGATAATTTTGTGCTAAACATGCACAATAAGTGCAAAAACATAATAGGTATTTGATCATTTTTGGAATTTTATAGTTCTAAACACCTAGTTAATTAATATTAATTTTAAGAAATATAAATTTATTAGTTATGAAACGAAGTCCTTGCACGCATTATGCACTAAAAGGAAAACAATCGTGAACATGACATTTTTCTACTGTTTCAATATCCTAAAAGTAAATGTTGGGTTCAATATGAGTAACTATTTACTCATCTTCAATGTATGCATTAAAACAATGAACAATCTTCTGAAGATGATCTTAAGCGCTGGCTTCACAGCTTTGAGTTCTGTCTTCAAGCTCTCTTGCATCTGATGGGAACTTATACAGGTTATCACGTATGCCACAGTGTGCCTTCATCCTGTTTTGAACTTAAACATCATACTTTTTGCTCTAGAAGATGACAATTATTTGATGATCGAATACCAGAAAGAACTCTTTCATTGCCATGTCTAACCACACATCTGTCTTTCTGAAATTCAGCTGCCATATTGTCATCACACAATTAACTGATGTTTAGCAAATTTGCCTTTAAATATTCATTGAGCAACACACTAGTAAACATTGGAAATCCTTCAATGTGAATTTCACCTTTCCAATGACTCGACTCTTCTTCCCATCACCGAAAGTAACAAAACCACCATCATAAGGTTTTATTTTTGTCAAAAACTCCTGAGTTTTGGTCATGTGACGAGAGCGCCCACTATAAAAGTACCATGAGTCTCTAGAATGTGCAATAAGTGAAGTATGAGCAACAACAAAAATATTCTCCATACCTTTCGAAATAATTTGACTGTTGGGTACTGTCTATGTTGGAACATACTGACAACTGTCATCCGTTCATGATATCGCTCAATAATTTTAGACATCGTTCATCGATATGGCCTTGAAACATGCAATAACTACATATGAGAGGTTTTTGCACCCGAGTCTTAATCACCCTTTTCTTCATATCTTGAACCTCCATTTTGAATTTTCCCACATCGCATGATATATTGCCATGCAAGTTCATCCAGAGAATTGATAAAAACCCTCATGCAAGCCTTCTAGTAATTGTAGTTTGTTCCTTCAAGCAGGGGTGGCCGAGACACAGAAGCTTCTTCCCTTGTCACCATGGTAAAATTGGATCACACTTTCCTTGATACAACCAAGGTAAAAACTTAAGTGACCAAGCTCTTATACCAATTGAAAAACTGGGTTTGCCATTTTAGCGTAACTAGCAATCCTATGTTCCAACATAGTCTAACTTAACCAAGTATGTAAAGTAAATAATGCACGAGACACACCACTTGATTACGGAGTTCGATGAAATCCACCTACATCTGCGAGGCTTGACCCAGTTAAGAATAAATCCACTAATCAGAGATATAGTAAAAAGTACACCATACAACTATACTTATCTTCTAATTAAAACGTGTGAATTTCGCAAGCTCCCCTTGCTACCGATCCGCCTTGATCAGACTCCCCCTGGCCTCGAAACTCGCCGATGCTGAATCTCCTCCTTCAGAGGAATTAAGGCATACGTTCTGGACTTTGAACAACAGGTCATTTATGTTGGAACATATAGTTTCTGGCTCTGGCAAAGACTTCTCGAAAGATAGAAATCTGATGTGCATATTTTCTCAATTAAAACAGTACGTTTTGCAGCCGTATAATATCCTCTATTTATAGTCCATTGGAAGATTGGAATTGCTCCATAATATTCCTATTCCATATCTGTTTCTGAAGCATATCCAAATCCCATAAATAAAGGGGTTTTCCTTATCTCAACTATCCCATAATATTCCATAAATATAGGAACTTTCCATAATTCCATTATGCTTCTACAAGATTGTATTAAATATTGCGTAAATCTCCAATTTCTATTAAAAAAAATCCGTCACAACATTCTTCTTGCCAAATCTAATCCTTCCGCAGTATGTTCCAAAATGAAATGTTTTTCTTCTTTAACACAAGTTAACAAATGGCAATATAATAATCCATGAGATGCATATGACTTTACAAGAACTGTATTGGGCTGGATCAAAATGGCAAAATATTTAGTATTTCTCCTCATTATTTCCTTTACATTCAAGAAATTTGCAACCAAGTTTTGTTGCACCTTTTGTCATCACCTTTTGTCATCACTTATGTGGACAATACACATATAACATTCAGGCAGTACATGAATTTTCCAGCTCAAAGGTCATACAGTTTGAGCATCACAATCAAAGAAACATCATGAAATTATGAGCACAATACTTTTCAGTGAGTGTATGGAACACATAATAGACAGTTGAGGTGGATGCACACATGCAAAAGGTGGGAATTTTTCACATGAAACCGGGGGGGAATCACCAATGGTAGGAAAAACTAATATGAAAGTAGAAAAATAGCAGGCAAAGGGAAAAAACTGAATCAGGAGGAGTTAAACAGAGAACAAAACAAGATATTTCCCAAATATTAGTGGGTTCCTGGATACTACAGAGCAGGACATGAGATAAACAAATAAACATGAATTGCTGAAGTTTAAGAAGTTGATAGAATGGAATACTTATGTCTTAGCAGCCTGCCTGCCTTTTCCAATTGAAGTGCCAAAGTATCTCTACAATAATTTCCACAAGAGTTAAACAAATGTACTTGTATTACAACAACAATGAAACAGAAGGAAAAAATAGAAAACAAAGCACAAAACCCATATATTTCATTTCATAATGAGAGGTCAGCTAGATGGACCATAATTCACCTATGTTCAGTTAAACATGTCCTAATATGTGTACATAGATGCCCGTAACTTGCAATTCGTTCTGCAAGCTCTTTCACTGGAATTGCCTCTCCATACACACTACAATGGCACGCCATTGTACGAAAACATTGTAAGTAAGTAAACGGAACTGAGTAAACACTTGAGTGAAATGATAAAGTACGAGGCTGCTATAATCGAACATAGATTGCTACAGAGGGAAAAGATTCAACTTATAGAATGAGTACAACAAACCTTTGATAGTTGGTTGCTTCTGACTTGGCTCTAGCAAAAATTTGCCTTCCATCGGCAGCTAACCCAGCAACTGCCTAAAATTGCATAATGAGAGAATTATATCAAGCCAAGCCAAGCCTATCTAGAACAATCAACTGAATAGAGCAGAAAGTTAGAGCTAAGCCATAACCGAGGATAATCAACCACAAATACTATTAAAAAGTTAAAATATAAACAAGAAGAGTTGATCTTCAATAAATATGAACCTTAGCTTCGATTTCACTAGAATAAAAAGAGTAGAAAAAATTATTTTGGCAGCAGATGGTAGGTGGGAGAAAGCATACCATGCCAGAATGGTTAGTAACCGCATGAATTCTCCTATTGGAACAGGGGACCGCTTGCTTGGAGGGGTGTGGATTGATGAATCTGTTTCCACCGATTCGAGCCTCTCGTCGTGATCTCCGAATTACGTCCAACCTGCAAGACTAAGCCCCCGGTGTCCGGGGGGTAAATACTCCGATGCTTAAGTTAGTATAAGCGTTGTATCGGGAAAGTATTGAATAG
>JAULKK010136649.1:0-16939 GCA_032355705.1 Rubia peregrina | reverse complement strand
AGTTGTATTTAGTGAGCAATAAGGGATTATAAATTACATCTTTGAGAGGTACGGCGATGACCTCCCAACAGGCTCTTAACAAATGCATCATCCTCTCCTATTCTTATACTTCCTATAGTTAGTTCGAGAAATTACCTATATTTAACTACAGTGCGATTAACTTGATTCTCATTACTTAAGTACGAGTGTACTGCAACCAAGTAAGTGATGGAAACTAGATACAAATAAAGCCCATAATTGTTTCTTTACCAAATGCCAAAAATTCAATTCCCGTATATGCTTTTGATTCTTCGAACTATACATAATTGAATTTCACATGGGTTGTTGTTGATTTAATGCATCCATTCTCTGTTATTAAGACAAAATATTGAATTTGAATATTTCATGGAAGCACCAAAGCTTCCCATTGCTTTCCCTGATACTCGAGCGAAGTTAAAAGACCCTGAGTAAAAAACCAAGTCCTTTGATAGTTAAAGCTGTAAGATGGGGTGTTTTTTAGCCTTAAGATACTTTGAACCAACCTTACTTTCTCGATAGAGTCACTTATTGATACATTACATTAAATATTAATATGTAATTATAAATTCTACCTTAGTCCTTCAATAAACAAGTTTTTAACAAATGCATCATCTTGTCCTATACCTACACTTCCTATAGTTAGTTCAAGAAATTACCTATATTCTTCCACGGTGCGATTAACTTGACTCTTATTACTTAAGTACGAGTGTATTTCCACCAAATACATGATTGGAACTTGATACAAACGAAGTCCGGTCTTCATTGTTTACCAAATGGGAAACAGTCTCTTCCAGAATATGCTCTTCATTATTCTAACTGGACATACTTGAATTTCAAATGGGTTGTTGCTGATTTAAGGCATCTATTTTTTGTTCATTAGGAAAAAATATTAAATTTGAATGTTTAAGGGAAGCACATAAGCTTCCTATTACTTTCCTTCATACTCGACTGAAGTTAAAATATCCTGAGTCAAAACCAAGTCCTTTGATTGTTAGAGCTGTAAGATGGGGTATTTTTCGGCCTTAAAACACTTTCAACCCACCTACTTTAACCATTAAGTCACTTATTGATACATTATGTTAAAGCTTAATATGTAATTACAAATTCTATCTTAGTCCTTAAATAAACAGGTTCTTAACAAATGAATCATCAATTCCTAAACCAACACTTCCTATAGTTAGTTCAAGAAATTACTTATATTAATTAATGCTTCCATTACCTTGCTTCTTATTACTAAAGTACTAGTGTATTTCCATCAATTACGCGATTAGAACTTGATACAAACGATGCCAGCTCTGCATTCTTTACAAAATAGTAAACAGTTTCTCCTAGCATATGCTCTTGAATCTTCTAACTAGACATATTTGGATTTCGCTTAGGTTTTTTGTTGATCGAATTTGAATACATTTGGGTAGCAACAAAGCTTCCCAACACTTATGGCAACTTCAGGAGCAAAGGCTGGTAGGTCTATCTCCCTCATTCTTCCACTTCACTTTGGCCCTTTGTTTTAGAAACCTGTATTCTGCCTCTGCCATTTTCCCTGCTTCCATTCTACTTGCATATTCAGCTTTCTGCTTTTGTGGGGATCTGGGGTCATATGCCAAGGCTTCCTGGTCTTGTTCCCATCTCTCTTTTGCCTGTAGTGCTCTTTTCTGGATGTCAGAAAATTCCTCTTTGTTCAGCTTCTTCAGGGGTGATTCCAGAATCCTTAGCCTCTCAAAGAGCTGTGTTAGGTTTGTGATCTTGTCCACTTCCCATATAGCCTTCACCATGGGTAGGAATTTCTGTGACAGTGACCACATGTTAAAGAACTTGAAAGGCTTTTGTTTCCTCGGTTGTGCCCTTTGCAACTTCAGGAGCAAAGGCAAGTGGTCAGATGTTCCATTGGCCAGCACCTGACAAATGGATTCAGTCAGTTGGTCTACCCACATTTCATTCACCAAAGCTCTATCTATTCTGCTATAGATCCTGTCAGCCTCCTTTCTCCTATTACACCATGTGTACATAGGTCCAACTGTCTTAATCTCCTGCATATGCTGCTTTAGCATCACTGCCTGCATATCATCAGTTCATATTGCTGTATTGGGCTTCCACCAATTCTGTCCCCAAAACATATAGGGGTGTTATAATCTCCCATGATAAGCCATGGTTTGTCATCATGTGTTACCTTATGTAGAAAATCCCATAGGTTACTTCTGTCTTTGAGTTGGCTGTTACCATAAACCATGGTTATATAGCATTGAATATTCATACCCTTTATATCCACCTCCATGTCAATCCACTGGTCACCTTTGGACAAAATTTTTACTGAGAAATAGTCACTCCTCCATGCCACCCATATTCTACCACTATCTATGACAGAGTTGTTTGTTTCCATATCCCAATGAAGTCCCAGTCTATCCCATGTCTTCCTTTCATTAATTTTTTTTCACTTTTGTTTCAAAAACCCCCAAGAATTCAACCTGGTTCCTTAGGCAAAATTCCCTAACCTATTTCTATTTTACTCTCCCATTTACCCCTCTCAGATTCCATGCTAAGATGTTATCCATCATAAGGGGGATCAGACAAAAGGTTAAACAGATTATTTTCCCTCCCACTGCTTGTACTATATTCTGCCTATCCTTCAGTGTGTTTTTGCATCAGGTTTGGTGCATCCTGCTTGTCTTCCCCGGAGTTGATCCTCCTCCTTGTTACATTTGTGTAGCTCTTGAAATCAGTGATCTGCTCCTCAGGTTTTCTCAGGCTGCCCTGGTCATCAGACCTGTTCTCGGTGGGGGAAGTCTCATGATCATGAGAAATGCTGACAGTTTTTGTCTGAGTGTGAGGCTTCTGGATGGGCACATAGACTTGCTTCATTGGCTTTGGTTTCTCTTTTTTCCTGCATTGATCTTCTTCATGTCCTATCATTGAGCAGCATTTGCATTGTACTGGCATCCATTCACAGATTATCTCCTGGTTCTGGATGACATCATTTTCATCCAGATATGCTACCTGTCTAGGTACAGATTTCCCCAATTCCACCTCAACTAACACCCTTGCAAAGTTTAACCTCTCCAGGTCTTTTGTGGCTTTGTCCAATTTCAGTGGGGTTCCTATTGGGCTCAGTATAGTGCATAGGATTTTAGGTTTCCAGTACACCACATTAAGCCTAGGCAGTTTCAGCCAAACTGGGACTTTGTTGGGCATCTCCATATCCATGTCTTTGGACCATTTCTGGATGAGCACAGGTTTATTGTCAAACAAGATTACACCATTCTCTAGCACCTGATCTACCTCTGTTTTCAGGCCAAATTTAACCAGAAATATACCAGGTTTAGCCATCCAAATCCTTGTTATACAGTGTTGTTTCCAAATTCGTCTGAAAAACCCGTTCATTACAGAGAAAGGTGGGAAAGCACCAAGAATTTTACACACCACCGTAGTCTCCCAATTCCTAACACTTTCATCTACATCCTCCTTTTCAATCTTACCCATGACAATCCCCCCAACTTCAATTGGTTTGTAATGTTTTACCTCTTGTTGATCTCTGTCCACAAATAAAGAAGTCCAAGGTTGGACTTCCTCATCCTCCTTCCTGTCTCCCCATCTGACCTTCTCCACCTCTGTTTTAACCGTTGCCGGCGAAATTGTGTTCTCCGTATCCTTGACCTTCATCGGTGTCACCATGAGCTCCTCATCCATTATCTCCATTTCCCCTGGTTGCTTGTTTGCAACATCCCCCTTTTCTTGGATTTCGAGTTCCTCCAGTACGGTCTCCATCCCCTGTACATATGGTTGTTGTTTTGACACAGAGAAATCCTCTGTGATAAGCTTTCCCGGTTTTTGTTGTGAACCATATATGACCCTCTTTCCTTGGACCTTCTTCTTCCCACCTGACTTACCCATCGAGGAGGCAGATTCAGAGAATCACCAAGGCTGGTGTGAAGAAAAGAGACGAAGAAAGGGACACATAGTGGATGGTGTGAATCGCCCGCACTCTATGTTTTCAATCAATCACATCAATCTCTCTTCCATGAGAGATTTATTGGTGAAAGAAATGTTGGTTGAAAGTACCTTAAGGCTGAAATCCTATAACTTTAACAATGAAAGGCTAGGGTTTGACTTGGAATCTTCTAATTCCCTCGAGGAATAGGCAGAGTGATGGGCGGCTATGGTCCTACCTAGATGTATTTAAATCATGCTTGTTCTAATGAATGAAGAATGGCTGCCTCAAATCAACCACAATATATTCGAAATTCAAGTAAGTATAGTTTAAAGAATTAAGATGATATGCTGGAAGAAACTGATTTTTCTAGGGAAAGATTTAAGATCAGGATTTATTTGTATCATGTTCCAATCACATAGTTTATGGAAAACACTCATACTTAAGATATATTATGCAAGGAAATCGTATCGTGGATAAATATTTGTATTATCTAGAACATCTAACCATGAGAAGGGTAGGTATGCGAGAGAATGATGCATTTGTAAATAACATATTAATCAAAAGACTAAAGGAGAATCTCCGAATATCGATTAAGATTTGATATAATGTATCAATGAAAGACTTATTGGTGGAAGAAATTTTGGTTGAAAGACGATGCATCCTATTACTTTAACAATGAAATGCAAGGGTTTGACTTAGCATCTTCTAATTCTTCCAAGGAAGAGGCACGGTGCTAGGCGGTTGTGGTCCTAGCCGGACTTATTCGAATTTGGTTTTTCTAATTAACAAAAAATAGCTGCCTCAAATCAGCCACAATCAATCTGAAATCCAAGTAAGTCTAGATAAAAAAATTAAGATCATGAGCCGGAAGAAACTAATTTCTTCTAGGGAAAGATTAAAAACCGGGATTGATTTTTATCAATTTTCAAACCACGTATTTGATGGAAAGACACTCGTACTTAAGAAAGCCGATGCATTTGTGAAGAACTTGTTTATTAAAATATTAATGGAGAATCTCACATACTGATTAAGCTTCAACATTATTTATAAATGAATGACTTATTAGTGAAACCAAGGCTGGAGCCCTCATCTTTCAGCTAAAAATCATTCTTCTTTCTGCTTAGATCTCTAGTACTCTTGCTAGGTGGAGTTTTAAAAATAACAAAAGGGTCTATCTAATAATGGAAGCTTTTAGTAAGCTTTCTTTAGAGCAAAAAAGAGAATATTTTAATTGTAGCTAAGAGTATTACAAAGGATTCAAATGTTCCTTTGAAGATGCAAACATGTGTATTCATGGTCAATATGGTGGAAATATGAGATTCTCAAGGTATGGAGGATTTCCCCATGTGTATTCATGGTCAATTTGAAGGAAATACATTCAAAAACTCAAACCTTAGAAAGAGGAATGATTGTGTTTGATAGCAAACCTCTTATGATCTATCCATGGACAAGGGATTTTTAATGTGAACAACCATCTAAACTTTTAGTATAGGTGCAACTTCTGATTTGGATCTTTTTTGTTGGACTCCTGAAATCTAGAGTAGAATTTTAAGTCCTACATGCAAACCTTTGATGCTTGATGTAGCCACACATTCTCTGGATAGACTTAACTTTGCAAGGGTTTAACTTAAAATGAATATTTTAGAGGTTTTGCCTACTCAGGTTTCTTTTATTGACAAGAATGATATAATGTAAAGGAAGTAACAGGTTTTTGAATGACCGCCTATTAAATGTTCTCATTGCTTTATGTTAGGCCATGACAAGACAAACTGCAAAAAACTTCAAAAGCCACTAAACAAAGTAACAAAGAGATATGTTCCAAAAGCTCCAACTGTTCCTATAGCCCCCTCTATTTCTAATTATCATGTCGTTATCCCTAATGATCTTGCACCAAATCATAGACAAGGAAAAAATCCTTGCACTTCCCTTGCAAATAATTCTAGGCTGAGACGGGAATCAGATCCTACAAAACATTATCAGCGAGTAATCTCCGATGCTCTAGCTCCAGATCCTGGAGTTAATCTCGTAAGGCTAAATATGACTTCAGTTAAGGATTTTCCCCATCTCCCTCATCCCCCCGATAGAGTCTAACTTTCTGATTTAGAATATCAGAGGTCTCAATACCTCTGTGAAATAAATGGCTGTAAGAGAGTTATGTTTTGTACATAAAGTAGGATTTTTATGCATAGGTGAAACTAAATTTTTGTACCAAAATAAGATGAAGACCTAGGATGAACTTAATCGTGGCTAGCATTTTGTTACAAATAATTGTTCTGAGAATAATGGGAGAATTGATCTGGGATGGATAACTGATCTATTTGATGTACACATTCTATGTAGGCATGCTAAATGGATTCTTGTTTCCTTATTTTTGAAGGCTTTAAACATTCCTATTTTTGTTACTTTTGTGTATGGAAAGAGTGTGCTTTTTAAGAGGGAGCTCTTGTGGATTGAACTTCGAAAGCTAGACATTTAAGATACTCAATGGATGATTGCTGGTGATTTCAACTCTCCCTTGGATTTTAATGATAGAAATGGAGGAGCTGCTATGACTACCTCATAATTCTATCAATTCAAATCAGTGATGCACGCATTGAATTTGACTGAAATAAAAAAATTTGCCCCTTTTTTTACTTGGAACACCATGATTAAGAAGTGTAATAGAGTGTATAGCGGGCTCGATAGAGTACTGATTAATTGGAAATTGGTTGATTTATTAGTAGAATCCTGTTGTATGGTGTTGATGGAACATATTTCTGATCATAATCTTCTTCTTTTGCAAATCACTAAGCATTAGAAATGAAAGAAGCCTTTTAAGTACTATATCATGTTGACATTTCCTAATAATTCTTTCCCACGGTTGAGGCCATATAGTGAGATTATTTAGTATCCACTTTGCATGAATTATCATAAATCTCAATCTATTATATGCCTCTCTTAAAAGCATTAATAGAAATGAATTTAGTGCAACTCAACAAAGAGCAACATCTTTCACTTTGGAGCTAGAAGAAGGTAAATTGTTTTTACACTCTGATCCATTTTTTAACCCCATTCTTGATGGATAAACACTCGTACTTAAGCAGTATGGAGCAAGGAAATTTCAAATTTGATGAATATTGGTATGTGTGACTGTGAGAGGAAGACGCATTTGTGAAAAATATTTCCTCGAAGGACTATGGGAAAATATTTAAATACATGTTAAGCATCAAAATAATATATCAACGAAGGATTTACTGGTGAAAGAAAGGTTTGTTGAAAACACCTTAAGGCCAAAAAATACCCTATCCTAAAACTTTAACAATCGAAGGCCAGAGTTTGACTCAGGATCTTCTGACTTCGACCAAGAAGGAGGGAGAGTGATAGGTAGCTGTGATCCTACCCAAATGCATTCAAATCCTACTTTTAGTCCAAATGAACAAAGAATGACTTCCTCAAATCAAACACAATCCATTTCAAATGCAAGTAAGTCTTAATTCAAAGAATCAAGAGCATATGCCTGAAGAGACTGATTTCTATTTAGAAAGATTGCAGAATCGAATTCATTTTGATCAAGTTCTAACCACATAATTGATGGAAAAACATACTTACTCAAGAGATATGAATCAAGTAAATTGCAACGTGGATGAATATTTGCAATATCTCGAACTGACACAGGGAAGAATTGGTATGGGAAAGGATAATGCGTTCTTAAAAAAATTGTTTATCAAAGGTTTAAGGGAAAATATCCAAATACCGGTTAAGTTTCCACATAAGGTATCAATGAGGGATTTATTGGTGAGCGAAAGGTTGGTTGAAAATACCATAAGGTGGAAAAATAACCTAGCCTACAACTTTAAAAATTGAAGTCCAAGGATTTCCTCGGGATATACTCACTTTGACCCAGGAACAGGGTCAGTGATGGGCAGCTGTGGTTCCATCCAGACATATTCAAATCCAACTTTTAGTCCTAATGAATAATGAAATGGTGCCTCTAATCAACCACAATCCATCCTAAGTACAAGAAAGTCTAGTTTAAAATAATCATGAGCATGCGCTGGAAGAAATTGATTGCAACTTGGGAAATATTGAAGATCGAGCTGTATTTTTATCATGTTAAAACCACATACTTGATGTGAAAACATTCAAACTTTAACAATGTGAAGCAAGGAAATTTCACCGTAGATAAATATTGGCAATATCGCAAAGTAACCATGAGAATGGTTGGTATGCGAGAGGATGACGCACTTGTCAAGAAACTGTTTATTAAAGGACTAAGGGAGAATCTCCAAATACTGTTTAAGCTTCAAAAAAATGTATCAAGAAGGGACTTATTGGTGAAATCAAGGTTGGTTGAAAATACCTTAAAGCAGAAAAAGACCTCATCCTAAAGCTTTAACAATCAAAGGCCATGTTGTGACTTAGGAGATTCTAACTTAAACCGAGGAAGAGACACAGTGATGGGTGGCCATGGTCCAACCCAAACACATTCAAGTCCTACTTCTAGTCCTAATGAATGAAGAATGACTGCCTCAAATCAACTACGATCCATACGAAATCAAATTAACTATTTTTCAAAAAACTTAGAGCATATATGATGTAAAGACTGAGTGTGTTACTTGGGAAAGATTGAAGAATGGCTACATTTGTATTATCTTCCAACAATGTACTTGATTGAAAACCATACGTACTCAAACAATATGAAGTAGAGAACTTTCATCATGGGTGAATATTTTCAATATCTCGAGATAACCATGAGATGGGTTGGTATTCAAGAGAATGATGAATTTCTGAAGAACTTATTTATCGAAGGACTAACGAAGAATCTCTAAATACTGATTAAGCTTCAATATAATGTATCAATGATTGACTTATTGGTGAAACCAAGGTTGGTTGAAAGTATTTTAAGGCCAAAAAATACCTCATTCTACAGCTTGAACAATTAAAGGCCTAGTTTTGCATAGGGATTTTCTAACATCTGCTAAGGAAGAGCCACAGTGATTGGCGGCTAGGTCCTTCCCAGATAAATTCAAATCCTACTTTTAATCCTGATGAACAAAGATAGGCTGTCTCAAATAATCCACAGTCCATTAAAATCCAAGTAATTCTTGCCTGAAAGAGACTGATTGCTGCTTAGGAAAGATTGAAGATACCGTACTTCACTTTTATCTTGTTTTGACCACATAATTGATGGGAAAACACTCATAATTAAGTAATATGAAGCCAAGAAGTGGCATCGTGGATTAATATTAGCAATATCATGAACAAACCATGAGAAGGGTTGGTATGTGATAAGATAATGCATTTGTTAAGAACCTGTTTATCAAAGGAATGAGGGAGAATCTCCAAATACTTATTAAGCTTCAACATAATGTATCAATGATCTAATTCATGGTGAAAAACAGGTTGGTTTAAAATACCTTAAGGCCGAAAAAAACACCATCGTTTGACTCAAGATGCCAATGTTTGACTTGGGATCTTCTAACTTTCGCCAAGTTACATGAGCATTGATGAGCATCTTTAGTCCTACCCCCGACTTATTCAAATCCTACTTTTAGTCCCAATTAATGATGAATGTCTCAAAGACAATCCATGTGAAATCCAAGTAAGTCAAGTGCAAAGAATCAAGAGCATATGTTACAAAAGATGGATTGCTAGTTGGGAATGATTGAAGACCAAGCTTGGCTAGTTTCATATTCCAACCCCGTATTTGATGTAAAAAAAATTGTACCTAACCCATATGAAGTAAGGAAATCACAACGTGGATGAATATTGGCAAAATCCCAAACTACCATGAGAAGGGTTGGTATGAATTTCTGAAGAACCTATTTATCGAAGGACCAAAGGATAATCTATAAGTATTGATTAAGCTTCAACATAATGTATGAATGTGTGACTTATTAGTGAATCTAAGGTCATTTGAAACTACCTTAAGACAAAAAAAATCCCCATCCTACAACTTTAATAATCAGAAGCCAGGGTTTGTATCGGAGGAAAAGGCACAGTGATGGACGATAGTGGTCCTATCCAGAAACATTAAAATTTGGCTTTTAGTTAAAATGAATGAACAATGGCTGCCTAAAATCAACTACAATCTATCGGAGATATAAGAGCATGTGCTGGAATGACTGGTTGATGTTTTGGAAAGATTGAACACCGGGCTTCGTTTGTATCATGTTCCAACCACATACTCTATGGAAAACATGCATACATAAGCAATATAAAGCAAGAAAACTACACCTTAGATGAATATTGGCAACATCTCGAACTAACCATGAGAAGAGTTGGTATGTGAGAAGATAATGCATTTGTGAAGAACTTGTTTATTAAAAGAGTAGGGGAAAATCTCCACATACCGATTAAGCTTCAACATATTTATCAAGGAGGGAATTATTGGTGAAAGCAAGGTTTTTTAAAATTACCTTAAGGGAAAAAATGACCCCATCCTACAACTTTTACAATCAAAGGAAAGTTTTGACTCGGGATCTTGTAACTTGGCCGAGTAAGATGAATAGTGATGGGTAGCTGTAATGCTACCAAAATATATTCAAATCCAACTTTTAGTCCTAATGAACAAAGAATGGTTGCCTCAAATCAACAAAAATCCACTTGAAATCCAAGAACGTTTAGGTAAAAGGATCAAGAGTATATGCTAGTTTAGAAAGATTGATGACCGAGTTTTTTAGTTTAATGTTCCAACCATATACTTGTTGGAAAACACTTGTACTTAAGCATTATGAAGCACGAATATTGCAACTCTGATGAATAGTTGCAATATCTTGAACAAACTATGAGAATGGTTGGTATGGAGAGTGCGAGACTGCGAGACTGCGGGAGGATAATGGATTTGTGAAAAATGGTTTATCGAAGGACTAAGATAGGATCTCCAAATACAGATTAAAATTCAATATAATATATCCATGAGTGACTCTTTTTTATTAGAAGTGAGCTTTATTAATCAAAACATCAACCATGACTTAGTTTAGGCTATCACTCCTTGCCTTTTACATTCTGAAATTGCTAAACCAAAACATTTCCAATCTGTTACACATTTTCCCTCTAGTTACACTCAACCTTGGTTTTTTGAAGTAGAAGTTCCATCTCTTGGTTCTTGCCATGAAGTATTCTCTGGTTTCTCTCAATCCATACTTGGCAGAGGATGGTGGAATAAGTCTGCAGTTTGCTCCATTTACTCCTTAGCATAAGTTGGTTAAGCCTCATTTTCAATTCCCTTAGGTTGTAAGGTACCTCCAACTGCAGCTGCTGAATCATGGAAATTCTGAAAGGGCATTTGATAAATAGGTGGTCAGCATCCTCCTCCTCTAAGTGACAGAAGCAACATAACTCTCCTCCAGGTATGACTTTGAACTTTACTAGTCTATCCAGCGTGGCTAACCTGCCTTTGAAAAGCATCCAAAGGAAGTACCTATGCCTAGTTTGTATCCGGGGGTACCACATCAGTCTTGCTATGTAGTCCTTCTGTGTTCCATCTTTCTGAATATTATAAGCTATTCTGATGTTGAATCCTCTATTTCCTTTCACACACTCATCTACCTGACTAGCCATTTGCAGTTTCAGCTTTGTGATTGTTTCCTAGCCCCAGCTATGTGATTCTGAACCCCTATAGTCTTTGAAGGACTTTCCCTTGATGTATTAGGCACGTACCCATTGCACCCAGAGTATATCCTTCTAGGATAAAACATCCCAAACTAGCCTACATAGAAATGCTCTGTTTCATATGGATGGATCCCTCAGTCCCCACCCTCCAACTGCATTTGATCTGCAAATTGTATCCCATGGTACTGCAGTAAATCATCTTTCTCCCTGCTCTCTCCCCCAGATGAAGTTCTTACACAGCTCCACTATCTCTCCGTGAATGCTTTCAGGGAGTTTAAAAACACTAGTCTAGTAACCCGTGATGCTCGGGAGGACTGTGTTAACCAGTTGCACTCTACCAGCACAAGACAAATTTCTGGAACCCTATCTCTTAATTTTCCCAATGATCTTTTCCAACAGAATGTTACAGGTTGCTGCCTTCCATTGGATTGAGTTCAGTGGCAGACCTAGATATTGCAAAGGGAACTCTCCTTTTGCAATCTGCAGGACATCCAGTAACAAGTCTTTGTCTTCCTCATTCATTTAGGAGAAGAAAAACTGAGATTTCCTCTCATTAATAGCCAGTCCAGTGGTTTTCTGGAAATCCAACAAGGCATTTTTCACTCCCTGCAGTGATTTGGTGTTAGGAGAAGTAAAGATGAGCCGATCATCAGCAAAGAGTAGGCTGTGAACTCACACTTTCTGGCATCTCTGATGGAAATCAATGTGTTTTGCCTTAAACTGGTGGTCTAGCATCCTTATCAGATACTCTATGCTGAGGACAATAAGCAAAGGGGAGAGGGTATTGGTGACACAGCTTCTGATCCATTCTAGGAATAGGCCTGCATTTTCAACATTTTTAGCCACTAGAACATAAATTTCCAGTTAAGGCTGTCAAAAGCCTTTGATATGTCATAATAAGGTAGCTTGACTTCAAATATCCATGGTTGTACTTGTGAATCAGCTCTTGAGTTTGTAGTATATTGTGAACTATATTTCTGCCCTTCACAAATGCAGATTGTTTATTTGATACACAATGTAGGCATCACCTTCCCCAGTCTAGTGCATAAAATCTTTGACACCATCTTGTATATGATTGAATAGCAAGAAATAGGCCTATAATCAGAAGACCCCTGTGGTTGTTTTTTTGGGAACAAACAAATCACTGTTTTGCTAAAATGTGTAGGGGGTTTTTCACCTTTGAAGAAACCCTGTACTTCTTGAGTTACTCCCTCACTAATAATGCCCCAAGATTGTTTGAAGAAGTGGCCGGAATAACCATCATGGCCTGGGCTTTTGCTGGATTTAATACAACTCATAGCCTGGAATACCTCCTGATCTGAGACTCGCTTGATTATTTGGGCTTGCTAATGTATGGGTAAAACTGGTCCCCCCTTAATCAACTCTTTATTGATCCCCAAGTCAGGAATGATTTCATGTCCCATGAGGGCCTTGAAGAAATTCACCAGGTTTTCTTGAATCATCTCCCTTCCTTGAACAAGCCTATCACCAATTGTCAAGGTGAAAATATGGTTAGAATATGTTCTGGTCTTCATCATTGCATAAAATAAGCTTGTAGGTATATCTCCTTCTTTAAACCATCCCACCTTTGCCCTTTTCTTCAGGAATCTGTATTCAGTGTCTGCCAATCTAATAGCCTCCATTCTGCTATCTGCCTCATCCATTTTTGTTTGCAGTGATCTAGGATCCTTTGCAAGCTCATTTTGGTCTTTCTCCCACCTCTCTTTTGCCGTTGCAGCCCTTTTCTCAATACCTGAGAATTCATCTTTGTTCAGCTTCCTCAGGGGGGATTCCAGCATGTGCAGCCTCTGAAATAGTTGAGTTAGGTTTGTGAGTTTTTTCTATTTCCCATACAGCCTTTACAGTTGCCTCGAACCTTGGGGATAAGGACCACATATTAAAAATTTTAAAAGGCTTTGATTTTAACTCTTGGAGCTTTTATGGTTTTAGAACTAAAGGCAAATGGTCAGAGGTACCATTTATCACTACCTAGCATATTGAATATATCAGTTGATCCAGCCATGCCCCATTTACCAAGGCCCTATCCATTTTGCTATAGATTCTACCACCCTCCTTCCTCCTAATGGACCATGTGTACTTAGGACCTATTGTTTTCATTTCATATAACTGTTGTTGGGAAACCACTAATTGGAAATCATCTAGTTCATGTTGTAGAATTTGATTTCCACCAATCATATCCTCAAAACCCAAGGGGTTGTTGAAATCCCCCATTACCAGCCAGTGTTTATCATCATGTACCACCCTCTTCATAAAACATTATAAGATGTTCCTGTCTTTCTATTGGCTGTTCCCATAAACCATGGTAATGAAGCAGACCAAATTCATTCCTTTTACCAGAACCTCCATGTCAATCCATTGGTCCCCTTTGCTCAAAATCTTCACATTAAAATAATCATCTCTCCATGCCACCCATATTCTGCCACTGTCAATGACTGAGCTATTGGTTTCCAAACTCCAGTTTAGATAAAAGTTTCCCCACACCTTTTTTCATTTTCTCTTATGACTTTTGTTTCAAAGAAGCCTAGAAATCCAACTTATGCTTCACCCCACTATTTGTCCCTCTGAGATTCCAAGCTAAAATGTTACTTATCATATGGGGGATCAGCCAAGATATTAAACAGGTTACCTCCATTTATGCCCTACTACTGCATTCTGCCTGATCTGAGCTGCAGCTCTGAAACACTGCAGGAGATCATCTGGTTGTGCATGGTTATCCTTGTTCAAAGTTGTTCTTCTTCTGGTGCCATTTTTGAAAACTTCCTCCCCCTCTTTTTTCTCCAAATTGTCCTGGCTACTCTGGGTTTTTGCTGGAACAATTTTTGTGATTGGGACATAGACCTGTTTCCAGACATGTTTAGGTATGTCTCTCTTCCTGCATTTCTCTCTCATGCCCAATCATGGAAAAAAAACTACACTTGATTGGCATCCATTCACAGACAATCACCTGACTTTGGATCACCTCATTTTCATCCAGATAGGGAACTCTCTCAGGTATTTTCTTTCCCAGTTCAACCTCTACCATAACTCTAGGATAGTCCAGCCTTTCCACCTCCCTAGCTGCTCTATCCAGTTTAAGGGGGACTCCTATTGGGCTCAATATTGTACTGAGGATCTTTGGTTTCCAGTACACCACATCAAGTATTGGGAGCTGTAACCATATAGGAACTGTTTTAGGTGTATCTAAGTCAAGGTTCTGTGTCCACTTTTGGATGATAACTGGCTTGTTGTCAAACAGATTACCCCCTTTTCTAGAACCTGTTCAGTCTGTGTTTTTAGTACAAATTTCACTAGAAAAATCCCTCGTTTTGCTAGCCATATTTTCACTACGACAAGAAATTCACGAGTGACTTATTATTGAAAGAAGGGTTGGTTGAAAGTACCTTAATGCTAAAAATGGATGCCTGAAATCTACCACATTCCATCTAAACACCAATTCAGTCTAGTTCAAAGAATTAAGAGAATATGCTTGAAGAGATTAATTGCTACTTGGGAAAGATTGAAGACCCGAATTCATTTGTATCATTTTCTAACCACGTGATTTATGGAAAACCATCGTACTTAAGCAATACGAAGCAAGAAAATTGCACCATGAATGAGTATTTGTAATATCTGGAACTAACTATGTGAATAGTAGGTATGCGAAAAAGTGATGCATTTGTGAAGACTCTGTTTCTAATGACTAAGGGAGAATATGCGAATACCAATTAAGCTTCAACACAAAGTATCAATCCTGGACTTATTGGTGATACCAAGGTTGTTCGAAAGTACATTTTGGCCGAAAAGACCCTAACCCCAAGCTTTAACAATCAAAGACAGGGTTTCATTCGGGATCTTCTATCTTCGGTCGAGGAAGAGGAAGAGGAATAGTGATGGGCGGCCCTGGTCCTACCCTGGCATATTTAAATCTGACTTTTAGTCCTAATGAACAAAGAATGGATGCTTTAAATCAATCACAATTCATCTAAAATCCATTTAATTATAGTTAAAAAATAAAGAGCATTTGCTGAATGAGACTGACTACTACTTGGGAACGATTGAAAACCATGCTGCATTGGTATCATTTAAACCACTTACATGATGGAAAAACACTCGTACTTTAGCAATATGAAGCAAGGAAATTGTACCGTGGATGAATATTGGCATTATCTGGAACTGACAATGAGAAGGGGTATGCGAGGGAATAATGCATTTGTGAAGAAACTGTTTATCAAATTACTAAGAGAGAAGATCAAAATAACAATTACGCTTCAACATAATGTATTAATGAGGGACAAATTTGTGAAACAAAGTATGGTTGAAACTACTTTAAAGCAAAAAAAAAACACCCTATCACACAACTTTCACAATCAAAGGCTGTTTGACTTGGAATCTTCAAACTTTGGCCTAGTTAAAGGAAAAGTGATGGCAAGCTTTAGCTCTACCAAGAAGTATTCAATTACAACTTTTAGTCCTAATGAACAGAGAATGGATGCCTTAAATCAACCACAATCAATTCAAAATCAAAGTAAGTCTACTTAAAAAATTCCGGAGCATATGCTGGAAGAGACTCATGGCTCCTATTGAAAAATTTAAGCCGGGCCTCATTTGTATTATTTTCCAACCACGCTCTTGATGAAAAAATTTTCTAACATAAGCAATATGAAGTACAAAAATTGTATTGTGGATGAATATTGGAAATATTTTTTCACTAACCATAATAAGAATTGGTATGAAAGACTACGAAAGGATGATGAATTTATGAAAAGTTGGTTTATAAAAGAGCTAATTAAAAATCTACAAATACCAGTTAAGCTTCAACAAAATGTATTAATGAGGGATTTATAGGTCAGAGAAAGGTTTGTTAAGAGTATACGGTAAAAGGCTGAAAGAGGCTCTATTTCAAAAAATCAAGGATTGGTAAGAGGCTGAAAATCCAAGTAATTCTAGTTCAAAAAAATCTAATGCCCTTGCTAGAAGAGGTTGATTGCCACTTGGGAAACATTGAATGTCGAGCTTTATTTTTATAATATACCAACCACTTACTTAATGAAAAAACACCCATATTTAAGAAATATGAGGCAAGGAAATCGAATCGCGAATTATTATTTGCAACATATCAAACTAAGTATGAGAAGGGTTGGTGTGCGAGAGGATGATGCAGTTAAGAAGAACCTATTTATCAAAGGACTAATTGAGAATCTCTAATTACCAAATATGCTTGAAGATAACGTATTAATGAGTAACTTACTATTGAAACCTAGGTTGGTTTAAAGAATCTTAAGGCTGAAAAATACCCCATCTTAGAGCTTTAACAATCAAAGGCCTGGGAGTCGCATAGCTGGGGTTGGAAAACAGTTACAAAGCTGAAAATGCAAATGGCTGATCAGTTAGAATGCTGTGTAA
>JAULKK010136548.1:0-16940 GCA_032355705.1 Rubia peregrina | reverse complement strand
TTACCAAAATGCCCCCGGAAAGTATTCGCTAAACCAGAACACACTTTGATAGCATTAAGAATTAAAAGAACCTGATATAGCAATTACCCAAGTATTCGCAAGTAGTAATGCACACTCATTTATTCCTCATCTTTCTATTACAGTCTTAAGTAGTTAGCTGTTTTCACAAGATTGTGTCACTTACTAATCCCATCCAACAATTACGTATTGGCGGAAATTAGATAGCAGTATTCTAAAAACATTCAAGTTGGCCAGATTTAAACATATTAAAAATAAATTCATTCAAGAACAATCAAGAACATGCAACAATCAATTATAAAATAAGAGTTAAAAATAACATTTGTTATGCAGATAAACTAATTAGCTACTCATAATAATTCAACTAAACAAATTAATAATGTAATTATTAAACATAACTAACGAATTTTAACAATAAAACAAAAAAAATAAACGAAGCAAACCGACTTGCTTGCAGAATCAATTAAGAAAAACAATGGCCGAAAATTGAATTGCGCACAAAGCCTGAAGACCAAGGCTTCTGCCAAAAACCAATAAATTTTATTGTCTGCTGCTTATCTAGTGTGAACACAAACTAAAAAATCCAAAGGTAAAAGCAAGATGCCTCCAGTCTTCTTTGGAAAGAAAATAATCAAACCGAAACTGATGTCTCTGTCTCTGTCTCTGTCTCTGTCTCTGTCTAAAACTGGTATCTCGTTAGATGCAAAAATTATTGACTCCGTCTGCTACTGAATTGCGTGTCCAAATAAACACGCAATTACCAAAATCCAATACAATCCTTTCAAATTTGAATTCAAATTCTAAGATAAGAATCATAATCTCATCAAATCTCCAATAATATCTCATATATATCTCTTCAATATCAGAAAATAAGCCCAATAATATCTCCATAATCAGCTCAAAAAATGTCTCCAAAAATATTCCACGGTTGCTACACGTTCTGCACAGATTTGGCTGTCTTCTTTTTGCCATAATAGTCCCAACGCTCCTCAAATTCCTCCAATTTCCTCCTAAGCCCACAAGCTGAAATCTGTGACAAATAACACACTTAAAGTGCACATTAATCTAGTAAAATTACAATAAACCCCAATAAAATAAACAACATAATTAATACGCATCAAAAAAATATTTGAGAGAAGAGGCCTTACAATTCGCCAATGAAGTCCAAGAAATTCGAAGGAGGAGATCCACCGTAGACAAGTTTCGAGGTCAGAGGGAGGCTGATCAAGGTGGATCGATAATAACGGGAGCTTGCATAATTCACACGTTAATAATTAGAAGATAAGTATAATTGTATGATGTACTTTGTACTGTATCTTTTTTATTAGTGGATTCATTCTGAACTGGGTAGGTGGATTTCACCGAACTGTGTAACCAAGTCTTGTGTGTTCTTGTGTTAATTTTATTATATGCTTGGTTTGATAGGTTATGTTGAAACGTGGCTTTAATAAATAAGCTAAATAGGTAAAACAAAATTTTCATTTGTCATCAAAGCTTGGTCACTTATTCTTACCTTGGTTGTGTCAAGGATAGTGTGATCCGATTTTACCATGGCAACCAAAGAAGGAGCTTCGGTGTCTCGGCCACCACTGCTGGAAGGAACAAACTACAACTATTGGAAGGCACACATGAGAGACTTTATAAACTCACTGGATGAACTAGCATGTCACTATGTTGAGACCGAATGGAAACATCCAACTGAGGATGCTGAATCTAGCTCCAAGGAGAAAGGAGGAGAGTCATGTTCAAAGAAACAAAATCTCAAAGATAAGTTATCCTAGTCTCTAGATGAACTGAAGGCTTCATTGGCAAATTCAAAGACATTGAATGCTATCTTCACAGCAGTGGATGAAAATCAGTTTAGACTCATATGTACAAGTCATCAGGCGAAGAAGGCTTGGGATATTCTGCAGACTGTGCATGAAGGAACGAGTCGAGTACGTGAATCCAAATTACAGATGTTTGCTACAAAGTTTGAAGAATTGAAAATGGAGGAGAATGATACGATTGCCACATTAAATGGAAAACTCAGAGACATCTCTAATATGGCATATCAACTGGGAAAGGTCTACAAAGAATCAAAACTGGTGAAAAATACCTTGAGATCACTTCGGAAAATATTTGCAATGAAAGTAGCAACAATAGAAGAAGCTAAAGGTATAGCCACTATGACCTTAGATGAACTAATGGGATCACTAAAAACTTATGAGATGCAAATAGAGCAGCCTGCTAAGAAAGCTCAAAATTTGTCATTAAGGATCAGTCATGAATCTGATAGTGAAGATGGTTTTGAAGAACTTGCACTCATCACTAAGAATTTCTCGAGAATGCGGAAGAAGGTGGTGATTAAGAAATTCCAAGAGAGAATTGGCGGAAATAGACCTTGGGCACAAGACTCTCCTAACAATGAGGAATGCACATGAAACAAGGAAATTAGTAGTTCCTTAGAAATCAAAGTGGTGAAACAAAGCAGACAGGAAGAATTCAGTGTAGAGAATGTGAAAGGTTCGGACATATCCAGGCTGAATGTGAAAATACTAAAAAGAAGCAAAAAAATTCTTATGTCACCTCATGGAGTGAGGATGAAGAAGATGAGAAAGATGACGAGAAACTTACCACCAATTATGTGGCATTTGGAGCAAAAGTTCACGATGGATCAGATGATGCGATATATGTTCCAACATGTCAAAGAAAGGCAAGTCTGTATGTTTTAAAACGGGTTCTGACGACACCTCCGGTGATGATAAGGCCAAGTTGTGAGCGACAAAGAAATCTATACTGCATATGAAAATATGTATGACATAAGGCTAAAGGTTGTTGATACAAACAAATTACTGAAGATTGAGAAAAATCAACTGGCTGAAAAGGAGAAGGAGTTACTAGCTTTGGTTGCAAAACTCAGAAACGAGAATGATGAATTAAGATTGAATCTAATCTCAGCAACTAAGAGAGCTGAAATGGAAGAGACACAATTACTAAGTTAAACACTGGAAAGACAAAACTTGATGACATCCTGACCATGGGAAAGAGTTTCGGAGATCAACAAGGAATTGGCTATGATAACTCACCTGACAGAATCGTAGATTTCAAGTCAGCGATTCAAGAAATGAAGAGAAAATTAATCAAGGCATGTCTACAAAAATACCTTGTTTGTAGCTACTGTATGTATCAAGGTCATACTGAGGAATAATGCCTTAGAATACTCAGGGACATCATGAATGAACGACAACTGTCTGCATGTTCCAACATAGACCAAGTCCAATGATCAAGGATGATCAGAAAGGTATGGATTATTAAATGCACCAGTGTACTTGCCTTGTTGCTCATACTTCTCTCATTGCACATTCTAGAGACTCGTGGTACTTTGATAGTGGGTGCTCTAGACACATGACTGGAACACATGAATTTCTAACAAAAATTGAACCTTATAATGGTGGATTTGTTACTTTTGGCGATGGAAAGAAAAGCCGTGTAGTTGGCAAAGGTGAAATGCATATTAAAGAATTTCCTGTATGCACTAGTTTGTTGCTCGTTGAAGATCTAAAGGCGAATTTGTTGAGTATTAGTCATTTGTGTGATAACAACATGACAGTTTAATTTCAGAAAGACATATATATTGTAAGACATGGCGAAGACAAAGTTTTCTCAGGTATTCGATTATCAGACAACTGTTACCTCCTGGAACAAGAAGTAAAATATAAAAGTTCAAAACAAGATGAAGGCACTTTGTAGTATAGGAAGCTCGGTCATATCAACTACAAAACTCTGGTGAAAATTGCCAACTTAAACGCAGTATGAGGTATGCCTACACTTACGAGCAAAAATGCAATTGATTGCGGACCATGCCAACAAGGTAAACAAATTCAATTTTCTCACTCTTCAGTACGGTATATTACTACCTCAAGGAATATTGAATTACTTTATATGGATTTGATGGGTCTAGTCAATGCACCAAGTGTGAGTGGCAAGAAGTACATTTTTGTATGTGTTGATGATTTTTTCTAAATACACTTGGGTGTCTTTTCTTAAAGAAAAATCTGATACTGTGGATGTTTTTGGAAGTTTGGTGATAAAATTACAGACATAGAAAGGAAGTCCAGTAGAAAAGATTGTCAAAATCCGAAGTGATCATGGCAGGGAATTTGAAAATTCTCAGTTCAGTGATTTCTGTGATGAACTTGGTATTCAGCATGAATTTTCTACTCCAATCACTCTTCAGCAGAATGGCATTGTAGAAAGGAAGAATAGGACACTCCAAGAGATGGCTCGAGTCATGCTTGATGAGAAAGGAATACATAAAAAATGATGGGCAAAAGCTGTCAATACAGCCTGCTATACAATAAATCGTGTGTACCTTCGTTCATTCACCAACAAAACATCATACAAGATTTGGAAGGGCAGGAAACCAAACGTCTCTTACTTTCATGTGTTTGGAAGGAAGTGCTACATTTTCAAAGATAGAGAGATCAACTGATAAAGTTCGACAGCCGTAGTGATGTTGGGATATTTCTTGGGTACTCTGTGAAGAGTTATGCTTATCGTGTTTATAATATTTGGACGAATTCTCTTATGGAGTCCATAAATGTTATTGTGGATGATTCTGCTGACAAACATGGTTCAAGTGAAAACGAAGATGAACCAGACGAAGATCGTGTTCCAACACAGCTCAGTCCATCTGAACAGCCAGACTATGTTGGAACATCTAAGCAATCATACAATGCACCTGAACTTGAAGAAGAGTATGTTGGAACATCCTCTCCCACAACAACATAGCATGTTCCAACACAGGTGGTACCAGAACCTACCACAAGGAGAACCCGATCAATTACTCTAGTAAACTACAGAGAAGTTTCAGGATTTTAATGGTTCATTTCACTCATTGAACCAAAAAATTACAAGGCATGTCTACTTGATGAATATTGGATTGCAGCGGTGCAGGATGAACTTGGTCAATTTTTACGCAATGATGTATGGTACCTCACTCCTCGTCCAAAAGGTGTAACTGTTATTGGCACCAAGTGGATCTTTAAGAAAAAATATGATGTTGATGGAAAAATTACTTAAATCAAAGCAAGACTGGTTGCTCAAGGATATACTCAGGTTGAAGGAGTTGATTTTGATGAGACATTCGCGCCAGTTGCCAGGTTAGAAACTTAGAATCAATTTGAATCTTACTTGCTATTGCCTGTACTGTGAATTTTACACTACATCAGATGGATATCAAAAGTGCCTTTTTGAATGGAGTGATCAATGAAGAGGTGTATGTGGACAACCTAAAGGATTTGAAGATCCTCACTACCCACATTATGTGTATCGACTTAAGAATGCACTGTATGGCCTGTAATAGGCCCCCAAAGCATGGTATGAGCGACTGAATAACTTTCTACTTAAGAAATGTTATCATCGAGAGGGAGTAGATTGCACTTTATTTGTGCTTAATAAATTCTCAAACATTTTGATTTCTCAAATTTATGTGGATGATATTGTGTTTGGTTGTACTTCATCATCTATGGTACAAAATTTGTATCCCTGATGCAGGGAGAGTTTAAGATGAGCTGGAGAATGCACATACTTTCTAGGACTTCAGGTGAAGCAAGAAAAGAATGGGTTATTCATAAGTCAGAGCAAGTATGCCTTGAATCTGGTGAAGAGATTCGGACTTAGTAGTTCTCGATATGTAAGAACTCCAATGGCGGCTATGGACAAATTGGTGAAGGATGAGAAAGGTATTGCAGTTGATAAGAAATTGTACAGGAGTATGATTTGGAAGCCTTCTGTATCTTACAGCTAGTCGACCAAATATATGTTTCAGCGTAGGTGTGTGTGCAAGATTTCAGCCTGATAAAACATGAATCTCATTTAACTGCAGTAAAAAAGGGTTATTTGATATGTTAGTGAGACTTATGATTATGGAATCTGGTATTCTAAGAATCAAGTTTCGTGTCTGATTGGCTACAGTGATTCTGATTGGGCTGGTAATGCAGATGATCGCAAAAGTACTACTGGTGATTGTTTCTTTGTGGGCACGAATTTGGTCTCCTGGTATAGTAAAAAGCAAAATTCTATCTCCTTATCGTCTGCTGAAACTGAATATCTTGGTGCTGGAAGTTGTTGTGCCCAATTATTATGGATGTAACAAATGCTGAATGATTATGGAATTCAACAAGGGCCTTTGTAGAGCACTCACGAACAAAGCATATTGACATCAGGCATCATTTTATTAGAGATCTAGTAGAAAGAAAGGAGGTTGTGGTAGCCTATGTTCCAACATGTGAGCAATATGCAAATATATTCACTAAGCCGTTGGACACTACAACTTTTGAACTTCTTAGACAGCACCTAGGTGTGTGTCGAGTTTGAGTTAATTCCTCTAATAAGTATCTGTACAGTTTTTTAAATTTTCGGTTGTTTTGTTTTTTTGTGTAAATAAATTCAGAAAAACATAAAAAAATATATATAGAGAAAGAAGAAAAGGTGAACAAATATAAAAGGTGTGAAGCTATGTTGGAAGTTCAAGGAGGTTGACATGAGTTGACAGCTGAGAAAAAGGTTATGATTTCCTTGGAAAGGGAAAAAGTTGGCGCGGGTTAAGAGGTGAAAAATGAAGAAGTTAATTTTCTTTCAAATTCTTTCCATATCTCCATATTCCCTCTTTTTCGGCTACCATACACCTTCCTCTCTACCAATGTTCAAAATTTGGAAGCTATCTTGGAGAATATATTGCTGATATATTTACCTATTGAAAATCACCAATATCAGCTTTGCCGAGACACACGTTTATTCTGTCTAAAATTCATTTTGCCGAAAAAACCCCAAGCTCAACTAGCAACAATAGCCGACAAAAGAAACCAAGAGAATGATCATCTTTCACAGCTCACCTCCGGTGTCACAGAAAAGAAGGATGCTGCTCCAAACAAAGGCAAGTCTCCTTATCAAAAGGTAACTAATCCCGATACTCCTCACATAATCTGGGAAGGTAGAGAGTTCGAGTCAATGGATGAATTGTTTAAATGGGTGAAAGCTAATAGATTCTCCATAGATTTAACTGAATTTAAAAAGCTGGAAAACAAGTTTCCAGATGTTGATATTGAGGAGTTGTTGATCGGGGACATAGGTGATTTAGATGATGTTGAATATTATAACCCTAGACTGTTGAGAGGTGCATATGGAATGCACAGAGGAAAGGATATGTTTTGTGTATTTTCTTATGCCCCTGGCCCTATCAATGTTCATATTGAGGAGATAGAGAAGTTTGAAGTTGAGGGTTTGGAGGTGATCAGATCTTCTGATCAAATGAAGATTGTACCATTTGATCTTGTGGATGCACAAAGGTATGAAGAGCTAACGGCAATAGAGCTCACAGTGATTGTTTTGTCTGACAGTGATGAATGAGAAGAAGCTGGGTATGTTCCAACATACCAAGAAGAAGAAGATCACGAGGAAGCTATGGAAGTTGATAAACTGAGAATGGGTTTTACTGGTGATAATATGGGAGATCAGGATTACCAGATGGAAGATGAGTATTGATGATCTTCATATAATGACGTGGAGATTTTTGAGGTTGAGAAGAGATTGGGAGATGACCCCATAACAGAGGTTGTTTAGGATGAAACAAGGCACTTGAAAACTACTCAGAGGGAAGAGCATGTTATAACACCGGAGGTTGAAGAGTCTGATGAAACTGGGTATGTTGGAACACATGAAACTGTAGAAGAAACTTCAGAGACTGAGCAAGGTGATGAAACAACACCTAAATCAGAGCATGTTCCAACACAGGAACCAAATTTGACCTATTCCATTGATGAGTTCTTGGATGAGTTCATCCAGACTAGGTTAAGGAAAGAAAAAGGAAGGAACCAACAGTTGAATCATTTCAACCAGCCAAGAAGAGCAAGAAGGTTGGTTCTGATTCATCACCCAAGAAGAAGACCACACTGCCTCCATCACCAGTAAGTGATGCTATCTCCACTATGTTTTATGATAATGATTGTGAGGTGATGTGGGAAGTTTTTTCTCAAAAGAAGATTATTCTTGAGAGATTAGTAGACCTGGAGGCATACAGATCTAGTGAGTTTTCAGATTTTATAGAGATGATTGGGATTGAAACTGCTATTACTTTGTATGATGAGTATAATAAACAACTTGTATGTGAGCTGCATTGCAATCAGATGGCTGGTAATGTGGAGGATGATTCCCCTGAGTTCAATAGGGTATTTGTGTGGGGGGAAATTATAATTCTTTCTGCCAGAAAGATTAACACATTGCTAGGATTGAAAACCAGATGGAGTTTTCTCTGAGGAGTTGGGGGGTTACAGATGATGAAATTCTGGCTGTAATTTCTGGTAGTTATAAATTTGAATGGCCAGCAACTAGATGTTTCCAGGCATCATGTATTTCTTCTAGATTTTTTGGACTATATCAAATTGCTGTGAATTGTTGGATTCCATTGACCAATACCACTGCTCTCACCAAGGAAATGGCAAAAAATTTATACTTTGTAGGAATACAGAAGCCCATCAATTTGGGGTTGCTCATACAACAAAGCATAGTGAGGCAACCCATCTCTCCCAAGGCCAAGCTTGCTTTAGTATACCCAGACCTTATTTCTGCTTTGGTCAAGAGTGAAAAAGTGAAGGAGTATCTTGAAGATGAGATTGTGAAGAATGAGATTCTCAAGCCTAACAAGAAGACATCTAGGATAAGGCATGTTAAGGATATTCTTTGGAATCCCAAGGCCTCAGCTGCTCCTTCTTCTAGTGATGAGAAATAAGCAAAGTTGATGGCTATGAATGCAAGGTTGAGAGCTATCACTATTCAGATTGCAGCTTTGGAAGCAGAAAAGGCAAAAAATGAAGCTGAGAAAGCCCGGATGGAAGCACTGGTTGAAGCCCCCTAAATATGATTGAGGTTTCTGTACGAACTATGTTCTAATATAGTTTAGTTGTTGAATTCAGAGGGAGCTAACTTTATTGCTCTTTTCAGTTTATTTTCTTTGTTTTTTTGCCTTTCGCATCTTCATGGCCCCAGGGGGATAATATTTTGGTGGATTTTGGATGGATTTTGGATATGATTTTGCTGTGATGTAATCTTATTTATTTCTGGATTTCTGGTTTCTAGTGACATTCTTATTAATTTAGATTCGGTGATTAGTATATGTTCCAACATAAGGAGATTTCTGGAGTTCTTATATTGTGAAGATTGGAAGTTTTTCTTTGTGTTCTTAATTCCAAAAATTTTGGGTCCACCAAATGCCAAAGGGGGAGATTGTAAAGTCATGTAGATTACATTAATTATTTAGTTGGCATTTGTGAACTAATTTGGAAAAAGAAAAACATTCTATGTTGGAACATACGAAAAGTTGAAGCCTGATTGAGTTGATCGTTTATAGAATATTTTGCAATACTGACTTATGGTAAATTGGAGATTGTACAATATTGATTCAGGCTTGTATATGAAGCATAATGGTTTTATGGAGAAACCCTATAAGTATGGAATTGGATTGATAGAATATTATGGGATGTTTGATATAAGGAAAATCCCTTTATTTATGAGATTTGGATATGCTTCAAAAGCAGATAAGACATGGAAATATTAAGGAGATAATCATGGAGAATTCTGATCTGCTCAATGGGCTATTTAAAGTGGACATCACGACTGCATTACTCACGAATTGCATTGAGAAAATCTGCACTTAGATTTTATATCTTTCCGAGTACTACGAGAGCAAGCAAACATATGTTCTAACATACCGTGACCAGTTGATTAGTTCAAAATGTACACCTTAATTCCCCGGGAGGAGGAGATCCAGCATCGACAAGTTTTGAGTAGTCTGATCAAGGCGGATCGGGAGCAATAGGAGCTTGTAGAATTCACACGTTAATAATTAGAAGATAAGTGTAATTGTATGGTGTAATTTGTACTGTATCTTTCTGATTAGTGGATTCATTCTAAACTGGGCAGATGTAGGTAAATTTCAACAAGTCTTGTGTTGGAACAAGTCATTTGACCAAGTTAATTATGTATGATCCTTTTAGAAGTCTCATAAGGTAGGACCAAGTTAATTGCGTAACCAAGTCTTGTGTGTTCTTATGTTATTTTTATTACATGCTTGGTTAGATAGGTTATGTTGGAACATGATTTTAATAAATAAGCTAAATAGATAAAACCAAAATTTCATATAGAATTTGTTTGCTCCTCTAGTCTCAACAACATCGTAAGCAGGGTTCTATGTTCGTAATGCAAAATGTGTCTTTCAGTATCAACCAAAAATAATTTTCAAGAGAAAGATATAAGTTTCCTGTTTACACTTTTCCCCACGTATAGAAACTTAGAGGGGGTAAGTCTACTTTATAAAGGAAAAATACTTCATAGTTTGAGTAAGAAAGAAGGAGAATACCCTTCGTGCACACCACCATTGAGCGGCCACATCGCATGTCCTGACAAGGAGAAGCGTGTTTCATCGGGTCGAACCATCAGACTATATTAATTTTTTAGTCACGATTAATTTGATAGTCCTACCTTATGAGACTTCTAAAAGGATAATACATAATTAACTTGGTCAAATGATCAAACTTTTTCTGTGAATAAGGAGGGAGTAGATTGTGGGTTTTTAAACTTCATGACTCGTTAGTGAATGAATCGGCAGAGATATCGCACTGGGAAGCGGCCACTGTGTGTGACTGGTAGATGGTAGGGACTTCGTTGGCGATATGGTAGAGCAGTGACAGATTGGGGTTTGGGGTGGTGGCAGGGTAGTGAACTAGGTTTTAGGAGGGTGGAGCATTGGCAAACTGAGGTTTGAGGTGGTTGCAAGGCGGGAGGCTAGATTTTGGGTTGGTGGAATGGCGACGACCTAGGTTTTCAGGTGGCTGCAGGGTGGCTGTCTGGGTTTTGGGGTGGTTTCAAAGTGGTGGGATGTGATTTTGGGGTAGTGGGCTAGGTTTTGGGTGGTGGTAGGGCGTCGACGGGTGCGAGAGAGGGATCAAAGAAAAAGGTGAAAACAAAAGGATTAGATTTTTTATTTTTAGATTTTTAATGAGGGGTATCTTAGTCTTTTCGATTTCAGCCGGTGTTGACTCAAACCTCAGGCCAAGTGAGGGTTATATTTACATTTTTGAAAAATTGGGGGTTATATTTGCATTTATCAAAGAATTAGTGGTTATATAAGCACTTTGCTAAAAAGGAATAAAAGTGGGGAGCCTTTAATAATTTTTTATTGTTATGCAGGGAATATACTCCCTCCGTCCCCAGCTCTATTTGCACAGCAATCATTATCACATTTTTCAAAAAACATATTTAACTGTTAATATGTTTACATACGTATAATAACGACAAATAAATTAATGCATATGCCCAATTGCTAATCAGACATGGTAATATGTGGCTTGGCTTACAGATTCAACTTTTATAACATGTGACCATGTATTTGATAGATTAGCTACTATTTGGTCTAACTCCTCTGATTCAGTGACTAAGCAGAGAGTGGCTCTTACCACATCAGTAGTTACATGTTGGATTCTGTGGAAATCCAAAATAACCATTGTTTTAATGGAAAAACCTATACTCAGGAGCATATTCAATCCCAAATATGCTCACTTAGCTCTCAGATTTTTAGTATAAACAAACTGTGCCGTGAGGATGATTGTGAGGTGTTAGTTAAAAACGGTTTGCTTAGGAATATACAAAATAAACCCAAAAAACTATCAGTGTTGTGACTTGGAGACTATCTAACCTAGGGTTCAAGCTAAATGCTGAGGCTAAGGGTGTTCGTCGGTCCAAGACCAGACTGGACCAGAACCGGTTAGGGCCGGAACCAAAATCTTGAAAAAGCTTGGACTGAGGATCTGATCAGTTTGTGGTTGTTTAGGACTGAAACCGGACTGGAATTATTTCAGTTTTGGACCGGTATGGACCAAATTTGAGTAAACTTTATTCTTTTATAAAAAAACAGAGTAAAGTGCTAAAATAATCCTAACTATAAGCTGAAAGTGTCAATATAACCCTGAAATGTCAAAAAGTGCCAATATAACCCTTGACTCGTTTGACTTTTCAGTCAATTGATTTATGGATGGATTTATGTGAAAAGATGATTTCCCCCGACTTTAAAAAAAATAGGCTTCATCCCTCCGCCATCTTCTTCACCCCCTTCCCGGTTCTTTTGTTCTTCTCGTAGCATAATTCTCCCCTCTAAGAAGATCTGAGCCGCTCCAACAAAGGTCTTACCAGTAGCTTCCTGTCCTTCCGCTCGGGTCCAGACATTTGGCTGAGTGGCGCTGGGGTCTGAGCTGCGAAGGTCGTCCTGGGGCTAGGGTTCTGCGGTGGTAGCGCTGCCCAAAAAATCGATTGGTGGTGTCTTGGGGCTAGGTTCCACGGTGGTTATTGGTGGTGTCTTGGGGCTAGGTTCCACGGTGGTTATTGGTCGTGTCTTGGGGGAGAGAGGTGGCAGGGGGAAGGGAAGCAAACTTGAAGATTTGAACTTGAGTGGGATAGAAGCGGGGTCCAGGCTATGGGGAGGAAGAGCTTGAGGCGGTGGGTGAGGAAGAGCTTGAGGCGGAGGTGGGAGGAAGAGCTTCAGGCGGTGGGGAGAAGGAGAGGAGGAGGGCAGCGAGAGAGGACGGCGACGGAGAGCTCCAGTCTCATTTTCTTCCCCGTCGCCGACACCATTTGTTTTGTTTCTTCATTTTTCTTTCTTCCCATCACCACCACGAACGAAGCCAAATTGGTAGCGAATCGGGGGTGAGGGAAGAATAATAAAATAGTGTGGGGGTGTTCGACGACGTTGGGAGCAGGGGTTGTTCAATCGGTGGTGATAGGTTAGGGTTTCCGGCGGTGGCGAAGGTTAGGGAAGAAGGAGGGCAGTGGTGGGAGGGGGGAAGAGTGGTCGAGGTGGGGGAAGGGATGAGGTACGTCGTAGGGAATATTTGTGGATGGAGTTAGTGGCGGAGGTCGGAGAAGGAGGGCGGTGGCGAGGGGGAGGGGAATCTGTGGTGCTCAGAGAAGAGTTGGGCTGAGCGGGAGGCTGTGGGCTGAGCGGGGAGAGGGTTGCGCCGGTGTGGGCTCCACCGGAGTCTGTGGTGAGGATTTCGAGGGAGAGATCGAAGTTCCGCAGGTCGGAGCTCCAAATATGATGCTCTGCAAGGCCAAGATCGTGACCGAGTCGGACTGGTGAGGAGCTGAGAAGGGGTGGCAGAGATGGTGTAGAAGGGGTGACAGAGATGGCGACGACGAGAAGGTGGTGGAGGTGGCGACAGCGAGAAGGTGATGGAGGTGGTGACGGCGAGGAGAAAGGATGTCGGAGGTGGCTACCGTGATGTGGTGGGGTGCCGCCAGTGGTGGTGGCTGGCGGAGATAGTAACTGGTGATAATGGCAGGGTAATATGGGGACAAATTTTTCAGCTTGTAAATAAGGGTAGTTTAGTCATTTCATTTAATATCATTGCCGGGATTGAGAGGTCAACGTCGGAATTAGAGAGTTTGGTTATATCGGCACAAATTTTTCAAAAGTTCGGGTTAGATTGACACATACACTAATTAGTTAGGGTTATATTGGCACTTTCTCAGATTGCAGAATTATATTGGCACTTTCATTCTAAAGTCAGGGTTATAAATGTAAATAACCCTAAAAACAATTTGGTGTTGGAAGAATTTTACTTAATTTTTTTTCTTTTAAAAGATAGTAAACTAGAGATTGTTAGAAAAATATTTGCCTCGAAATATGGAAGAATACAAGATTAACGGAAAAAATCTAAAGTAGTACATAAATACATAAAATATATACTAAGAGTAAGTTATTGGTCCATCCGGTCCGGAATGGAAAAATCTAGTCTTGGACCGGAACGGACCGGGACCTGGAATCTTAAAAACTACTGAACCGGAGACTGGACCGGATTTATATATATCCGGTTCCAATCTTTGAATTCCGGTTCGGTTCGATCTATTTTACCGATCCGGACCGGTTCATGAACACCCCTAGCTGTTGCGGCTTATAGGAAGAACTTTGTATCAGGATTAGGCTTTGCTATAAGGAACAAACAGGCTGAATATCTCCTCAAGTGTGCTGATATAATGGCAGTCAGATATCCTTTGGAAGAAGAACTCATGGCTGCAATCCGAGCCATCCAGATAAGCATTCAAAAAGGTTTTACCCCACTAATAGTTGAACTTGATTCATTGCACGCTGTCAATATTATAATAAGGAAGGACAAACCACCATGGAGAAGTCTCACAAAACTTAGGATATGCTAGAACTTGATGAAAAGACAAGCAATAACCATTCACCACATCAACAGGGAGGAAAATTCTTTGGCGAACGAATTGGCAAAGGTCTTCAGAGCTGAATCCCAACCACAATTCTCAATCAAGTGGAAGCAGTTCGAAAAACAAAATTGATAGACCGAATGGGGCTACCTAACTTAAGAGTCTCAGATTAGAAACATGCTTGAACTAAGTTGCAGGATGTACACCTCGCTTACAGTAAGATCGACACGAGGGGTGGAGGTCTTTACTGATAGGAATCGTGTACAAGGCTGCTACTTAGGAAATTCTTACTCATTTTGAAAAGCAAGAAGACTGTACACTGAATGTATATTAGATTAGCAGTAGGTTTTAAGGTTAAATCCACTTGAACTTTTGATTGTAAAAATAATGTTTCATATTCCAAAGGTTTGGGAAGCCTGAAAAATCCCCCACTTCGGTGATTTAATTATTTTATTTTTTTAAAAGACAAATGAAAAATTCATATTTAAAAACTATTTTTACAATGAATTCAACGGTATCATTTACAATAATATTATTGTTCATATATCTATTCAAATATGCAGTCAAATTTTGATAGAGAATAGTGTCAAAAAAAGTGCAAATAAAGTTGGGATGGAGGAGTAGTAAAAGCGTGAATTTTTAATTGAGAGTTGAGACACTCATTTACAGAAAGTGTGAAATTTCAAATGTAACAAAGAAAGTACTGTAGTTTCAAACGATAAATCTATACTACTGTATATATATTAAAAGAGTAAATTCTTGATTAAATGACACATCCACATTCAACCACATCAACTTTCACAATTTTTTTAGAAGTGACACTTTCAAAAATTGACACATTAGCTAGGCTCATTTAATTGATTTCCAGTACTTTGAAAATTGATTCTGTCTAATTATTCTCCTAAACTGAAAATGTCACTTATTCTTCTTTAACCTACCTTCCATCTTCCTCTCTCCGCCTATGCTTATTTCATATAATATTATTTATTTTTGACAGTATTTCTATTTTAAAATTTTCTTTCATCGTTACAAAAAATATATATATTATTTTCATGTGAATATAAAATATTTTACTAATTATCAATAAATAGTAACTTAAATTAAATTTTACTAATAATTTATAATTGTAATAAAATATTAATAATTATAGTTATTTTAATCGTGCATTGCATGAGTATAAATTATGTTATACTTTTAATTTACATTTTATGTTTTTTCAGAAATTATTATAGTATTAAAAGAAATATTAATTTGTTTTAAATAATGCATCATGTGTAATTTTCATGTAGAAGTATCTGAGAATTACCTTTAAATATAACAATTTATTACTTAGGGTAAAATGCATTCATACCCCTCAGTTTCTTGGTTAGTGCACATATACCCCCAGTTTTTCAAAAGTGCACATATACCCCTAAATTAGTTGTGACTTAAAAACTCATATCTTGCTTGAGTCTGACGTTGACCTACTATTTTCCGGTGTTGGCTAATATTGATATTACCAAAATAACCTCCACTTCATTTTTGAAAAGTTAAGGACCATTTTACCGTCCACTAAAGTGGGTCCCACCCTTCATTAACATTGATATAAAAATGCCTTGTCAAAATTTTGAGTTAAAAAACAGTGCGATCTGGACTAGGATTCAAAGCTCTTCGTTCGCGACTTGGCTGGGTGAGATTCAGTTCCTATTTTCAACCCTAATTCCAGCGGATTTCCCTCGTCGATTCAAGATATGGGGCAAAATCCGAAATTGGTTTCTAATTTTTGGTTTTTTTAGGGGCAAAACAATCATTTCTTTTAAATCCGATAATGACCAAAATTGACCAATTTTCCAGATGTCACCAGGGGTACAAATGCACTTTAAAAAAACTGGAGGATATATGTGCACAAAACAAGGAACTGAGGGGTATAAATGCACATTTTCCAACTATTTTTATGCTATTTTAATGACAAAAAATGACATTTTTTTGTGGTAAGACAAAAACAGAGGAACGGAGGGAGTAGTTGAATAGACAATGGACTAAGGATAGAAAGAGCAATTAGTAGATAATGTAATGGTTAAGCTTCCTAATTGTTAGGAATTTATTAGCATGATACCTTGTTAACAGAATTATCACCCACCATGCTTTTTACCCTTTAAAGTGAGTGATTAACAAAAATTATTAGATAATCGTCAGGGAAATAAACAACTGAAAACTTACAAGTCATAATTTCATCACAAAAGATAATGCACCAAGAGGCTGTTCCACAACTACTCATGATATTCAAGATACTAAAAAGAGAATCGCAAATGAGCTATCTTCCACCATATGAAATAGACACACAATATCCACATCACATGAACGCACACCCTTGGTTTTAAAATGCGCTCCAATGCGCTCGCATGATGCACAATGCGCTCCGATGCGCTGCCTCCCCACATTAGTTGCTTTGCTGCACTAGTTTTCCATGATGCGGCCGCATCGGATGCGATGCGCTGGGCTGCTAAAAAATCCATTTAAATAAAAAAAACTCATTTAATTAAAAAGTTAATTCAAGTTAAAAGCCCAAAAATATAGAAAAGGAAACCCTATCCTTCTTATTTTGTCCTCGTCGGCTCGTCCGCTGCTTCTCTACCCTTCGGTTGGCCATCTAAGACTCTCTCCACTCATCCTCGTCAACGGCTCTC
>JAULKK010136441.1:0-16940 GCA_032355705.1 Rubia peregrina | reverse complement strand
AAATAAATTGTATCGTATCTCCACCGCAGCCACCATGAGGCTGCCGTGGTTACAAGTGATCATGAAGAATATGTTTTTGACAACAAAATTGTGCATGTAGTAGGAATAAATTTAAGGGATATGCTGAGAAAAGACATTACGTTAGATGTGATCTCGGCATGAGTTTTTGGAAAAACTAAGATAGGGAAGATATCGCTTCCACCGAGCACCTATATAAGATGCTGACCACCACTAGAAATTGGCTACCACTGCAGGGAACCAGCAACCACAACCGGAGCTACCTATTGGCTGCCAATAATAGCTAGGATTTCACTGCCGAAAATAGGCTACCACCGCCAGAGCCACTTATCACTGCCAAAAAACCCTTCTACCATCATTTAAGGTGCCACCATGATGCACCTATTATATTCTTCCACTCGTTACCAACCATTCTCTGGGGACCCAGTTCGATCGGCTCCCTCAAGTCAATGCCATCTGTCTGATTGACACTAGTCAAGCTCCGGCACAAACTGACCCAACCTTTTTCTCTAGCTGGAGGTCGACCAGATCTATTAGTCTTCTTTTCCAGCGTTGGCTCACCTGCACATGGTGTTTCTAGCTCAGCACGGTCTTCGCCTCACAATTCACCTCCAAACTCATTGTGTCCATTGTGTTTGAAGCTGTCGAATGTTGCGAGGCGAGGTGAGGTGCACCGTTTCAATGATTTCCCCCTTGACCAAAATTCTAGCTAAGATAGGAACAAAGGAAAGTGAAAAACAGTAAAGAACAAAGGGGGATGTCACCAGAAAAAGTAAAGAAAAAGATTCTACGAGAACTGTAGTGATAAATGTAGAGTAATTTTCTATGTAAAGTAACACTTCCACCATGCAAGAACTAATGACATTAAGCTAACGGAGGAATATACTCCTTTTGGGGGGTAATTTTCTTTAGTCGTAGGTAAGCAAAAAATTTGGTTGTCCTTGGCCTTTTCAATTTTAGGACATTAAAGTCTTCCCCTCGGTTGTTCAGAAGAACATATGGGTCCTAATGCAACCAATTACTCACATGATCATAACCGAGAATAAGAGTTGCCTAGGAAAGTTGGAAATCCATTGTTCCAGTAGACTCCATCATAAGGCACTTCAAATTTTGGTTTCCTTCTTCGAACGTTTGACACCTTACCTTATTACTTATTTATTGATCCATTACGCTGACGTTTCCTACAAGATAAGCTTCAAAATCCTCATTGGAATTCATAATTTCACCTTCAATAAAGTATTTTCCACCTTCATGCAATATACTTCCATTTTCACAAGCAAATTCCAAAACCTCTGATACACAGCAAATTCCCTACCCAAACCAGATTGTCAAGTCTGCAGTTTTCATCACTGGAGCCTGTTTATTTTTAATCACTTTAGTATCCTGACAAGATTATATTCCACTCAAGTTTCAAAATTCTTAAATATAGCAAAACAGTTTTCCGCAACACAAATATCATATTGTTGGTTTAAAAATGTGTGATGCGCTAACATGTGCTAAGACCCATAATTAGAATAATGCACGATACGATGTGAGTGTGTCACAACTTCGACGTGCTACCTATTTTATATGAAATATATAAGTACATAAGCATATGCAAGGCAGGTTCAAATAATCAATTGTAAAGTTAGAATAATAATAACTTCAACCAAATAGAAAATAGTGAATTAACTACCAACTACCAACAACAATACATGAATAATATCAAGTTTCAAGTCTCCCACGTCTAAAAAAAAACACACTAAAAAATAAAAATGACACAAACACAACATATTAGTTCCTAAGAACTATAAGTTTAAACTTTAGATTTAAATGTTTCAAAACAATTCAAGGAGAAAATCAATCGTTGATGTGGATGAGTGGAGAGATTCATTGATGAGGAAGACGACCGACAGATGAGGAGAAAAGCAGCGGACTAGGAGAAAATAAGAAGGAAATGATTTCCTTTATTATTATTATTTTGAACTTTTAATTTGAATGGAACTTTTAAATAAATGGGCATTTTAATAGCCTTGACCGCATTAAAACCATGATGCAGCCGATGCGCTTCACATCGATGCACTTTGATGTTCTCCGATGCACTCTGACGTTCTCCGATGCAACCTTTAGTATTCGTCTTCACCGGGTTGCAACAACACTTTAGTTTCGAAGAGACTGTAGCAGTTGTTCTCCAATCAATGGTGAAAAGTTCTTGTTGAAGGATTTTTAAGGGCAGGTCCATCTTAGTTTGAAATTGTACGGTATAGCATGCCTCCATATTTATTCATAGTTGTCATGATTGATCCCCACTGGGTTTTCACAACTCCATAGTTCTAGTATTGAGAAACATTCTGAAGGTTGTTGCTGGGTTTCTCCAATCAACGGTGGAAAAAACCCAAGTCTCACCCAAGTCGCAGGAGTACCAACATCACACATAAGAAGTAAAAACATTAAAAAAACAACTAAAATCAAACTTAAGATAACACAATTTTCATCCAGGGAAGTCAAAATTCAGTGCAATTCTTCTATCACTCATAAGTAGGTATCGACTTAGTGAGGACTCTTCTGTGTGCTAGAAAAACTATGTTCGTCAAATATCTACAACCGCAGAAAGAAACATTTTCCTATTTTTGAGTGACCCAGACCATGTACTCGTCACATGATGGCATATTTTGAATACTTCCCGCAATCTATCACCACTACTAAAGACAATTGTAACGTATCTCCACCGCGGCCACCACGAGGGTGCAGTGGCTACAACTTACCATGAAGAATAAGTTTCGGACGATGAAATTGTGCATGTAGTAGGAATAAATTTAAGGGATATGCTGAACCGAGCAGCTCCGTAAGATGCTGACTTCCGCTGGAAATCGACTACCACCGCCAGAAATCACCGACCACTACCGGAGCTACCTGTCGGCTGTCAACCATCACTAGGATTTCAATGCCAAAAAATTAGCTACCGCCGCTGTGAAACCCCTTCCTCCACCTGGAAACACAAACCACCGCTGGAGCCACCTATCATTGCTAAAAAACTTCTACCATCACTTGAGGCACCACCATGCTGAACCTATTATATTATTCCACTCGTCACCAACCATTCTCCGGTGACCCGGTCGGTCAGCTCCTGCAAGTCAGTGCTATATGCATGATTGACGCTAGTCAAGCTCTGATGCAAACTGACTCGGCCTTTTTCTCTGGTTGGAGGTCGACCATATCTATTAGCCTTCTTCTCCAGCATCGGCTCACCTCCGCGTATTGTCTTTAACTAAGAGTGGTCTCCATCGCGCAATTCACCTCCTAACTCGTTGTGTCCATTGTGTTTGGAGCTGTCTCACTATTGCGAGGCAGGGTGAGGTGCACAGTTGCAACGATTTCCCCTCAATCCCAAATCTAACTAAGACAGGAATAAAGGAAAGAGAAAAACAGTAAAGAACAAAGAGGGAGGTCATCAGAAACCGTAAAGAAAATGACTCTATGAGGACTGTAGTGGTAAATGTAGAGTTATTTTCTATGTAAAGAAACACTTACACCATGCAAGAACTATTGACATTAAGCTAACAGATGAATCTACTCCTTTTCAGGGTAATTTAGTTTAGGGGTAGGTAAGCAAAAGTTAGGTTGTCCTTAGCCTTTTCAATTTTAGGACTTTAAAGTTTGCCCCTGGGGTATTCATAAGAACATATGGGTCCTCATGCAACCAATCACTCACATGCTCATTACCGAGAATGAGAGTTGCCTAGGGAAAGTTTGAAATATAGTGTTCCAGTAAACTCCATCATAGGGAACTTCAAATTATGGTTTCCTTCTTCGAAACAGTTGTCAGCCTACCTTATTACTCATTAATTGATCCATTACGCTGACGTTTTCTGCAATATAAGCTTCACCTTCCTCCTTGGAGTTCATAATTTCACCTTCAATAAAGTAGTTTCCACCTTCATGCAATCTACTTCCATGTTCACAAGCTAATTCCAAAACCTCTAATACATGGCAAATTCCCTACCTAAACCTGATTGTCAAGTTTGCAGTTTCATCACTGGAGCCTGTTCATTTTTAATCATTTTAGCACCTTGACAAGATTAAATTCCACTCAAGTTTCAAAATATTTAAGTATAGCAAAACCATTTTCATAACAAAAATATCATATCCTTGGTTTAAAAAGGCAGGATGCGCTAAAATGCGCTAAGGCCCAAAATTATAATAGTGTGCAATGCGATGCAAGTGCATCATGGCTTCGATGCGCTACCTATTTTATATTCAATATATATGTATATATGCATATGCAAGGCAAGTTCAAATAATCAAATGTAAAGTTAGATTTGTAATAACTTCAACCAAATAGAAAATAGTGAATTAACTACCAAGTAACAACAATCGTACAAGAATAATATCAAGTTTCGAGACACCCAAGTCTCAACAAAAACATACTTAAAAACGGAAATGACACAAACACAACATATTAGCTCCTAAGAACTATAAGTTTAAACTTTAGACTTACAAGTTTGAAAACAGTTCAATGAGAAAATCAGTCGTTGACGTGGATGAGTGGAGAGAGTCGGTGATGAGGAAGATAGCCTGGCGTTGAGGAGAAAAGCAGCAGACGAGGAGAAAATTAGAAGGAAAGGGTTTCCTTTTTTTTATTATTATTTTTCACTTTTAATTTGAATGATTTTTTTTAATTAAATGGGCATTTTAATAGCCCAGACCGCATCAAAGTCATGATGCAGCCGATGAGCGTCGCATCCGATGCACTCTGACGCGCTTCGATGCAGCTGCATCCTAGAAAACTAGTGCAGCAAACCAACTAAAGCTGGGAGACATCGCATCCGAGCACATCGCGCATCATCGAAGTGCATTTTAAACCAAATTCCTATCAAAGGGACCATTCCAAAATGAATAGTATAATAAGATTCTCATTCTGAAATTGCCCAAACTGAATGATAATTTACTAATCAATGGGGTATTTTCCACTACTTTGATACGAGTTAGACCAAAGAAGAATATTTGGATCTATACCCTACATCATTTGCAAACTTTATGTGATCCAAGAGATATCAAATCTTAAGTTCAACAAAAAAAATAGTGCATGTGAATCACATCTTATGCTCTAAAATATGTGATTCGAACAGTGTAAAATCATGTCATGGAAGCCATTATGCAAAATCTAGGGTGCACCTAGTTCACAGAAGGGAATGGGAATGATAATAGGTATAGTCATAATTGTGCTGATTGATAGTGAGGAGTGATTATCACAACCATTTGTAGTGTATGGTATACTTAAAATATTTATTCTCCTCATCTCACAATAAACTTCCTAATTTCTTTTTTAGTCCATCCCACAATAAACTCTTTAATTATACTATTTACTTTTTTTTGATAAGAAAAGGGTCACCTAAAATACCCTAATGATTAGTGGCAACTGATAAGGCTGACTGTCATTTAACGATTAAGTAACATCTAATGAATGTTTGAATAAGCCCTACTTGGTTGATGAAGATGATAAGAGTATGACAATGAGCTAAAGAAAATAGATTTTTCGAAGTGCTTGAGTCATAATTTTAATTTGTATGTCTCGATTGGAGGCAATCTCCGGAGAGTCAATTTTCAGTTATAGAATAAGAGCAGGCACTGAAAATAACTTACCATCCAAGGTTTTCTTACAATTTCTTAACTATGCCATTAGAAATAATGTACCACCTAAACACCTAATCATAACTCAACTGACGCGTACATACTTCTTTAAGAACCTTAATGATATACATAGTTACAAGTATAGGCACATCCCTACTTTTGAGCCTCCTTAATTACATGAAGTGTATGTATTTTTTTGCCAGATGTTTCTTGCCCAAGAATTTCAACAATCATTCCCGATTAGGTTTTTGAATTTCATCCCAATTAGTTTTCAACATTTTTTGATAGATTAGTTTTCAAAATTTCTTTTTCACATTTATTAACACAGAGCATGACTCTTCTATACATTTCTAAATTTTGTATAGAAATAATATCAATTATAAAATAATATATTGGTAGGGCACCGGTATAATTGATTTTAACTCCATTTTTTCAAAAATTGTTGTTTATTTAAGACCGGTTTAACAAACCGGTGTTTCAAAAATTTGGCACCAGTTTAGCTCATGTTTTTTGAGAACCGGTGTTAAATATTAACATTTAGCACCGGTTTAAGGGGCACAAAGTTTCAAGTTTACGAAATAATTTTAAGTGCACACTTAAAGTAGTAATTCTTGGTATATAGATAGTTTGAACGTTTTCTTAACTTGAAGCTTTAGGTGTCACAAGGAATTATATATGTTGGTATGATGCCTGATGATTTAGCTTGGTGTATATATTACATATTATTTATGTTTTCTTTGTAATTTCATGTCAGCTTTTCTGAGCAAGAAGACTAATGTGTCACACGTAATTATAAGTGTTGGTTTCATGAATGTTCATACGAAATTTATGTTTCCATGATAAATTTTTCTAAACTGTATGTCTGATGTGTCACATTGCATGCTTTAATTTGTTGGTTTCATGCTTTATCAGTGTCAGCGAACCAAAATTCATATTTTAGGTCAAGGTTTTCCAAAATTGGATGTTCCAAGTTTTACTGGAAAAGTCTGATTAGAATCACATACCAAGTTTTAATGAGCTGAATGTTGTTTGTGGTTTGGAGTTGGGCATAATATTGAGCAAGAAGGCATATTTGGGTGATTATTTTACTCTATGAGTAAGAATTTTGGACCAATCTCTTATATTTATTTGTGTATTTATATTTATCAAATTTCTAGCAACTGGCAAGATGTTTGAGTTTTTCTGCAGTCTCGTATTCTTGCCTTTGCATGAAGGGATGTACCATACTATTTTCTATTTTATTCTCATGATTACAACTTATTTTAGCCGTTGCTTTCTTTGTTGCTATGGTTGAATGTATGATTTCCGGTCTCTCGTTACTTTGTTCATATTGGTTGTCTCCAAGGCTGTCTTCATTTCTCTTGGGGCGTATTGTGCTTCTCAAACTAATGTTTGAACTACTTTCTACTTCTCTATAAAAACCTTGGAGGGCTGCGCTTTGTACCCTTTACTTTATACGCACCACCACTTAGTAGCACGAAAATGGACCCACCAGCATCAACGGGGTGGATCATTTACACTCATAGGACATTACCTTCAAATACAAGATTTTAGAGGTTGTAGGCTAAGGTTCTTACTCAGACGTCTACAAAGGTCAACACTTCTCTGAAAACCTCACTATTGCTCTCAAAGAAATCCATGAACACCATTCCGCATTTCGTGAGATTGAATCTCTCCAGGCCATTCAGCACTGCCCCAATGTTGTTGTCCTGCACGAGTACTTCTGGAGTGAGGATGAAGATGCTTTCTCGTACTCGAACATTTGCATGTTGATTTGTCTGATGTCATAACAACCACCAAAAAAGGAGAGTGGAAAGATCAATGCTTGACAGTTTGAGAAATAAAGTGGTGGATGATTCAGAGGCTAAGTGGGGGTGGATGTGTGCCATAGGAGTTAAATTGTACATAAATATTTGAAACTTACAATTTATTCATTTCAGCAAATGGAATGCTTAAATTAGCTTATTTTGGACAGATTAGGGTACTTCTTCTAATTTTATTGTAATTCATGTTCTTTTTAAGTCTAGATTAAAAAGGATTCTCCTTGTTGGCACATGCGTGGTAATAGAGGTATAAGACTGTGATTGGAAATTTTGTCCAAAATTGCTTGAAATGAAAACTGTATTCGAAGAGGGAATGTTTTCTTGAAAAGTTTTGGTGTTCTCTGTATATTTCATTGTTTTTTACTAAAATTTGAGTGCATGCAAATTCTTATATTTAACCACCAGGAATAGCAACTGTACCCAACTTAGTCTACATTGTGAGGTTTTGTTTGTAAACCTTCTACCATGACTCTTTGTGCACCAAATGGAATTTATCAAAAAATTTCTTGTGATTTTGTGCAGGCTAGGATACTTCTTGCTCATGGATTTGTAGTTGTCCGTGATGATTTTCCACCCAATGATCTTTAGCTCTTCAAATGGTGTTTCTGAAAATAATTTACTTGAAACCAATGACATGTTAGGTTTTACTAATCAAGAAACTTAGTTTATTTCTCAAACAATAGAATGTGGAGGGCCATCTAATGAGAACCAGCAGAGAGACTTCTTGGATGAAGTTCATAAAGAGAGTGATATTCATGATGTCGATGGTTCGTGTCTTGCAACATACACAACAAGTGAAATGACAGAACGCCCTTTCAATACTAATGCTTACGAGGAAGAAGGTGAAAACCAGGGAGTATGCCCTCTTACATCATGTGTGGGAACTCTATGGTATAGAGCACCAGAGTTGCTTTTTGGCAACTTATGGATCATATATTGATTTTTGGTCATTAGGATGTATTTTATTAGCTTCTGAATCTAGAACCACTTTTCCCAAGTACTTTGGATATATATATATATCATATAAGAAAAAAATTACCGTCTTAGGATAACAGAAGAATTCTGGTCGGATTGTGTGGATCTCCCTGATAACAGGACAATTTCATTTGCGAAATAGATAGCCCTCTTGGCCTAGAAGCACGAGTGCCTAACAGATCTACTGGCAAAATCCTTCTTGTAAAGAAACTGCTCTCTTTTGATCCTGTAAAATCGGGCAACAATGATGGAATTACTTCAAAATAAGTACTTGAATGAAGAGCCAGTACCAGTACCCATAGCTAAGCTTAGAGTTCCTCCTAAACATACTGATATCGACGAGGGATCCCCTAGTGAATGGGGACAGTATAACAATTTTAACTCAGATTCTGATTTTGATAATTTTGGCCCAATGAATGTGACGAAGGCAGAAGATGGTTTTACAATTCATTTATGTTGAACTAGTTGGCAGTCAATGGATGATCTTTCCCTTGTTAAACTTTTTATCATGATAGTAAATTACGATTTGGGAAGCTATGACCTTCTTTTACCATGCTTCTATGTCTTCAAGGCAGTGTAGTATCATGGTGTTTTATGACTAAATATTCAAAGACTGTGTTTTCTTGTATGAAGACAATATTGCAAGACTATACTTGTGATTCTACTTGATATATTCAAGTTCATACCCGAGTAATCTTTAAATACAGAAGTAAAAGCAGTTGATTGGTTGCCATGGACCAGAATTTTTGAACACACGGACACTGATATGTCAATATTATATGGTGATTTTGGGATCTTATGTATTCATTTTTGTATACTTTTGCTCTCTAGATGTTGCATTTTGCCTTGAAATTCTCTAAGAAGATTTAAGAGCCATTTTTGCACTCTTGTTACTTTTCTAGGGGATTTTGTGTGACGGAGAAATTATTTGAAGACTTTGAAGACTACCTTTGAAGATTTGAAGACTTGCATTTGAGCTTTAGAGACCATGAACACTAGAAGACGTGAAGAAGAAATGGCTGCAACTAGACAAGAAGAAGAAGGCAATGAAGGGCGGCCAACTCTGCTTGTCGAGAGTTTTGACAGATGTGTCACGAGTCACGATAGGCCACTGCCCAAAATTACTTTTTGACTTTTTTTACTATAAATACCATCTTATCCTTTCTCATTCACACACATCTCTTTCCCAATGTATGCACTTTGAAAACCTTAGTTTCTTCCATTTTCCATCTTATTTTCATCTTTGATTATGTTTGGATTGTTGTTAAAGTTTAGTACGAATTATAGTAGCAAAACTCATCAATTCAGAGCAATTAATTGAAGCTTCCAAACCCATGTAGTGAGATTCTATTTTACTCTTTCTTGAACATTTATTGTTGAGAATTTATTGTGTCATTAATGTTAATGTTTACTTCATTTATGCTATGGGTTTTTTGAGAATATGAAGTGTTTGTATCATTAAGTTTTAGAGTGTTTGGAAAGTGTACAATTTCTTCTTACTTTTGGCATGAAAATCCGAGAACATGGAATTAGAACTTCTTGTTGTGTAATATGATGTTAATCTCGCTAGATGAGCATGTGAATGTGTCATGATGTAGCAAAGAAAGGTTGAATCTTGGATATTAATCTTTCTAGGTTTAGCCTAATAATGTTCTATTTGGTTAAATGTCTAGGGATTTGGTAGAATGCTTGTAGTTGTTATCAAATCTACGGTCCTTTGTGTATAATTCCATTGTTGAAAGATATTTATGGTCATTGAACATCTAAAGTGATTGTTAATGAGGTTTGTAAATGGTTGTTGAACGTTTTTGTGAATTACCATTAAGAGGAAACATATGTCTACATATTTAAATTGAAGTGGTAACATTCTCCATAGACATTAAATGTGAATGAATGAGTGAATTAATCTATGATCTAAAAGAGGTTTGGAAGTGAAAATAAATTTCCCCTAAGGCTTCGTTATTTGTGATTTACTCTCTTTCTAGTAGTTTGTAGCATATTTAGTAGATTTACTTGCTTGCTAGTTAAGTTGTCCTTCAATTCATAACTTAGAAACACAAACCAAATACCCCCTCCCTCTTTACATGATTATATATGTGTGTGTGTGTGTGTATCTGGTGTAGTATCCACCTTATATGTGTAAACCCTTAGGAAAATCCATCTTTCTCGTGGATGACAGCGATTTGCCATTATCTAATTAGTTCTAGTTAGGAAGCATTTAGGGATTATAAATTGTATTTTTGAGAGGTACGGTGATGACCTCCCATATTTTGGCACCGTTTCCGAGGAAGAGACATTTATTTTTAAGTGTTTGGGCATATTATATGTGAATATGTGCTAGTTGTAAATATGTGTAAGTTTTCATTCATTTGGTTTTTATTTGAGCTTAGGTTGGCTTGGAGACGTATTGTTCGAGTTCTTGTTGTATGGTTCGTACCTGATCCTATTCACAAGAACCCCTACACTATGACCCCGAGTTAGAGTTAAACTTGAAAAGGGCTAGGAGGCTTTCTTAGGGAAGTGTGAATAACACCCCTCCTAGTGACCATTTTGCAGAACTTTGTACCTCCATGAATCATCAAGAGGGCCATGAGGAACATGAAGAGGAGGGTCTGAAAGCTGGATCTCAACACTCTCACCTTCAAGGGATACCAAGGATTTATCAATGAGTGGGCTCTTTAAAATTCTCCGCCGATTTTTATGTCCTTGACTTGAAGGACGATAATCTTGTAAAACCTATTTTGTTGGGTATCCCATTCTTAAAAACTTCAAGGATAATAATTTATGTGCATAAGGAACCCTAACTATGGAGTTTAATGGGTGTAGAATAGAATTGTATACTAATAATTCTAATGATCATCCTAGTGTGTACCACTCTTACCAAGTTATTGATGTTGTTAATGATATAGAGCAAGGTGTATATGAGCCCAATAATGGAATTTCCTTGAATGTTTCCATAGATGATGCTTTGAATGATACTTCTATTGCAATTGTTGTTAGTACTAACTTGAAGGAAAGCAACATTGATGAAAACTCTCTCTGGGAAGCAACATCCAATGCCTTTCATGTATCCAAGGGAAAGCCAATGAATGCTCACCCAATTGAGATTACCAGTGAACAAAAAGGTGAGCTATTGGACATGTTGAGGGAATATGAGGAAGCCCTAAGAAATGTGCGCAAAGTATTGTTAGGGGATAATGTAGATTCCAATTGTTTTGACCCGTATAGAGGAAATGAGACAGATCTTTTCGGTCCATGTTTTGAATAAGTCCAAGTAGAGAGGTAAGTCGTACCGATAATGTTAAATAAACTTGGTTGTGATCATCCAGATCGTCATTCGTGACTTTCTCTTGATGTTGTTTCAATTTGAGTTTTCATCATTATTTTCATTATTTCATCTTGTTCTTTTCACGGGGTATGGTTTTCCATAATTTTGTAGTGAATTGAAGAGCATGGAGATTTGGCGAATTCAAAAAAATCAATGGGAAGGCTTACTCGTCGTGAATCGCTACGTATATCGGGGATTTCTACCCTTCACAGTTCATCTTATTCGCGACTGGCGAAAGAGGCTTTGCGAATCACGACCAAATCAAAAAGGTTTCTGTAAAGATTTTTTACTCCCAGCCTCAGAATTCATGAGTCGCTATGGTTTGGTCGCGAGTGGCGATCAAATTATAAAACTTGTTAAAATTGTGAACTTACAGGTTCCAATTTCATGAGTCGCGTATGATCTTTCGCTATTCAGAGTAAGCCCTCACGAGTCACAATAAGATCATAGCGGTTGCGATGAAATTCATAAACATTTTGAAAAATTCAAGTCCTAGGTCTAAAAAATTCACGGCTCGCAAAATTCCTGTCGCGAGCGCAACATTGGTTTGACGGAAAAAATCCCCTTTTACTTCTTCTTCGTGAATCACGACATAGGCATCGCGACTCGCAACACTCTTCATATAAGAAAAAGGGCAAAACTCCATTTTTCTGCAAACTTTCTCAACTTCGCAGCTCTCCTTCCCAGACTGCCACTCCTTCGTCGTTCCTCCACCAAATCCGGCCTAAAATCACCCTCTAATCCGGCCAGAATCATCCCCATCTCAATCCCCAATCCATTTCCACTACATTACTCCCTAAACCCTACTTAATTTCTCCAAGAAACTCAAAACCCTAACCTTTGGGGATTTCAAAATTTCAAGTACATAGAGTTTGAAATCTTTGTGGGTTCGGTTTATCCATCATCCTAAGCATCGAATTGGTACATTTATTCACCTCTTTTTTCTTAAATTGTGATATTGATTGAATTAGTGATTTTTTTGTGAATGAGTTAATTTGTAGGAATTGTTGGAATTGGTGATGAACTATTTGTATTATGGATTGGGAATGTTGATATCATATTCATAACTTAATTTTAGGTGGGAACCTAGTAGAATTGGTTGTGCTAGTTTTGCTTTATTTTTGGATGATTGACTATGACTATGCTTTGTTATTTTGGTGGATATTTTGGACGTGATCTTGAAAGATGATATTTTGGACATTTTGACATTAGCTAATCATGATAATAGTTAACTGTGGTTGTGCTTCTAGATAATTTTATTTTGGCTATATGTTGATCGAGATTGGTGAAATAGGACATAATTGTGGCAAGTGTATTTAGCAATGCAATTGGATTGAATTTTACATGTATGGACATATAAGTATTCTTGCACCTTTATATTAGCTTTTTAATGATTTTAGTGTGTCGACTACATCATTTTGACTATAATTGATAGTTTATATAATGATGCTTGGATGTTTATCACTATGTATTACATACTTTAATGAGATAATATCTTAGAGATGATTACATGATTTTTCCATTATATCCCTGTGTGTCTAACCCTGTTTGTTATATTGATAAAAATACCTCCAAAGAGACCTAGAGCTACCCGAGGTTTGGGCCCATCCACTCCACCTCCGCCTCCTCTCCAGTTTCGAGCCAGCACCGACACCCCTTCCAAAAAAATTCATGGGGTTGCACTGGATCACCGACACCTATAAAGATAACTGGGACCGCTTAGCCTCTAGGAAGATCCAAGAGACAAACTTTGTTGATAAGAGATCCTTGGACACTCTTGGGCTAAAATAGCCCGTTCTATATCTTCTCGATAAAATAGGAATGAGGGTGTCTTGTCACGAGGAGCACCTACGTACAAGAGTTATACGTTGGAGTTTCTTTCCACCATCTAAGCTTACACAAAGAGGGGTGGAGTGCCCTGTAAGAGGTTCATTCGATTCTATGTTAATGACCAGACCCATGAGATGAGCCTCTCAAAGATTGAGGAGGCATTTAGCTTGGGCGAGGTTGGATCCAAAGGTACATACCCCACCAATGAGGAGTCCTTCTTATTTTGGCATGTCATCACAAAGAAGGAGCGAAAAGTGAGGGACAAGAACAACATCATTATCCACCCTGCCCTTCAGTTTGTGCATCAGTTCCTATCTACCACCTTGTTCTGGCGCGTTGAGGCGACGAATATGTCGAATGATGAGATCCGGTACTTATGAGAGATGAGTAGTGAGGGAATGGTATTTGGAGGATGGATAGATTTGTGAGGCACGAGGGTTATCGATGTAGAAGAAAAAGACAAGGGTGAGATTTAGATGGGAGGTATGATCACGCTTCTCACAGAGCAATTAGTCATCGCCACTTCTCCGGGCCTTCAGCGTTTGGTAGGGGTGAATCCTACAACATCACATTGTTCCAGATGGTCAATTTCCACCGTATCAAGACCACTACTACTAACCTTAGGATATTCCATTGGTTATATGGGGTAGGTGGATTTACTTTTACAAAGCTCCCATATCCCTAGCGGACCAAGCTAAAGTTGGACACTCCACTGTCTGATTTGGAAATAGAGCCAGATGCCAAGTGCAGGCAGGGCTTTGTGCGAGAGCTTAATAATCTTTCGGTCATGACTGACGATGGAGTCTTTCCTTTTGGCCAGCCTCCGCCTTAGGATGCAATGTATTCTCCCCCTCCCCATACCAGTAGGAGACTGAGTCCATGCAGAAGTACCAAGTTCACAGCCTCCCCCAGACTTCTACTCTAAACTGGAGGGCATGATCTTCGACACTACCATGTTTATCTCACGAAGATTCATAGAGATAGATGAGGAGATTCATCATCTTTCATCTAGGGTACATGACATTCAGACACACATTGGTGGTACCTTGGTCCCTGATCCCGGGGCAACGAGGCATAGGGAGCGGTCAAAGCGAAACAAGGACTGGATGACCCAGTACAGACAGCGCTACTCCAGAGATGGTGGTTAATCCTCACAGAAGTGATTGTGAGCATTTTTCACACTTCCCTACTTTGATTTGTAATTTTTTTGCCCTGCTTTGTCTACATTGAGGGCAATATAGTGTTTTAAGTGTGAGAGGGAACTTATCATTTACTTATTTCTTTTGATTTATACTTGGATACTCTGGGATGTTTTTACTGGTTTTGGATGTTTTGTTTTGATGTATTCAGATGCTTTTAGTATCTTTGACATGCGGAAATATTTTTTGTTATTTTTTATTGGAAAAACATGGAAAATGGAAAACATTGAAAAATTGAAATTTTTGAAAAAAAATAAAAAGAAAAGAACAAAAATGAAAACAAAACCCGCTAAGTTGAAAACCTGAAAGGGTAATTTAGGCAACATTGGAGGCCCGGATAAGCTAAAAACCCAAAAGGTTGGCCTAGGAAAAAAATGAGAGGTGGGTGAGATATGAACCAAAGAAACATGATGTGTGGTTGAGATGTAAACCCGAAAGGACTCATAGGAAAAATGAGAGAGAGAGAGAGAAAAAGAAAAGAAAAAATATATATACATATATATACACGTGGTGTGTGTTACAATTTTACTCATTTTCCGGTGTTTGAGTCATAAGGTTACGGTTCACATATGGATGGATTAGGTAGCCTAACATCATGGTACTTCTTGGGATTGGGTAACTTAGCGGGGGAAAATGAAGTAAGATATGAAATTCTTGATTCTTGGTATGCTTCATTTTTTGGTTGATATATTAGTATGAAGTGAAGTATGTGTTTGAACATTAGATATGGTTTTTACTTCACTTGATGCCATTGGATTTTGGGATTATCAATTCGAGACTTGGAAATGTTTTTATGGGTATTGGTGAATTGATAGGTGGTATGGTTGAGTAGATTTAGGAATTGGGGTTGTATGTGATGAAATTCTCATTTGATCTTTGATTTTGAGACTTGTGATATTGAGATTTTTTGCGAGTTTTTGATTGGGGGATTATTAGTATTAGGCTGGGGGCATGTGAATTTCTTTGTGTTATTGAATCTCTTCTTACTCGAGGATGAGTAAGGTTCAATTGTGAGGAGGTTAGATGTGTCCATATTTTACGGTGATTTTGGGATCTTTTGCACTCACTTTTTAGACTCTTGTGCTCTAAATGTTGCATTTTGCCTTAAAATTATCTAAGAAGAGTTAAGAGCGATTTTTGCGTTCTTGTTACTTTTCTAAAGGATTTTGTGTAATAAACCAATTGTTCGAAAACTTTGAATACTACATTTGAAGATTTGAAGACTTGCACTTGAGCTTTGAAGACCATGAAGACTCGAAGATATGAAGAAGAGATGGCTACAACTAGAAAAGAAGAAGAAAGCAATGAAGAGCTGCATGTCGCGGGTCGCTACGGATGTGCCGTGAATCACGACAGGCCACTGCCCAGAATTACCTTTTGTTTTTTTTACTATAAATACCATCTTATCCTCTCTCCTTCACATACTTTTTATTTCCTGGTTTTTGCACTTTGAAAACCCTAGTTTCTTCCAGATTTAGGAATTGTTGTTCATGAACATTTATTGTTTAGCATATATTTTTCCATTAACATTAATGTTTACTCCATTTATGCTATGGGTTTTTTGAGAATAGGAAGTGTTTGTATCATTGAGTGTTAGAGTGTTAGGAAAGAGTTCAATTTCTTGTCACTTTTAGCATGAAAATCCAAGAGCATGAAATTAGACCTTCTTGTTGTGTAATGTGATGTTAATCTTGCTAGATGAGTATGTTAATGTGGCTTGTTATCATATTCTTCGTGAGGTAGCAACGAAAGGTTGAACTTGAATGTTGATCTTTCTAGGTTTAGCCTAATAAATTATTTATTTGGTTAAATGGCTAAGCATTTGGTAGAATGCTTATAGCCGTTTTCACATCTATGGTCCTTTGTGTATAACACCATTAATGAAATATATTTATGGTCGTTGAACGTCTAAAGTGATTGCTAATAAGGTTCGCAAATGGTTATTGAACGTCTTTGTGAATTACCATTAAATGGAAGTGGTAGCATCCTTCATAGACATTAAATGTGATTGAATGAGTGAATTAATCTATGATCTACAAGAGGTTTAGAAGTGAAAATCAATTGCCCCCAAGGCTTTATTATTTTTGATTTAATCTTCTTAGTAATTTGTTGCATATTTAGTAAATTTACATTGCTTTCTAGTTAACTATCTCTCAA
>JAULKK010136021.1:0-16945 GCA_032355705.1 Rubia peregrina | reverse complement strand
AAAATTGGCAATTTTTTTTCTCCTTTGTATATCAGCCCCCGCCACGAATTCATCCTGGCTCCGCCCCTGTGGCCATGAGTCTAGTTCTGGAGGTGTCTTAGCCGGTAGGGGTTGTCATCTATTTGACTTAGTCTAACATTATAAGTGTTAGTTTGTGAAAAATATGATATTGAAATCCACTTCAAATAATGCCCATGCAAGCAGGAGAACTGAGAGTAAGAGGAACCTTTTAATGAAGGAATCTTCTAAAAGTTGTATCCTCAACCTCTTTTTTTAGTTTCTCCTATGCATTTACCATGAGTTTTAAAATTTTGTTTCAAGGAGAGTTCTTCATCAGTTCTCTAATGTGTTACTCCCTCCATCTCAACAAAGATTGAACTCTTGCTTTTTGCCTGCTGTTCAAGACACGTATTTGACTGTTAATATTTTTACCTATGTATAAAAACGATAAATAAAATATTGATATTTCAAAATTACTTGTTACGATAAATTAAAAAATATCATATATGATAATATAATTGTTCATATATCTATTAAATATGTCAACAAACTTTGATAAAGAATAGTGTTAAAAAAGTAGGAGTGCAATTTCAGTCGGGACAGAGAGAGTACAACAGATATAATTAGTTGAGTTGGAATTTGTTTCTATTTTCTTTTACATTTTTTGAATTATTTTTTTTTGCAAAATCTTTATCTACATTAAAATACAGAGTCCTAATCATTCAGGGTTTTCAGTTAAATGGTATTAGAGCATCTAATCTTGGGTATTGATCCATCCCCTCCTTTTTCGGTGCATTAGATTTAATTTTTAATTTTTTTTCCTCCCCTTCCGGCATAATTTTGGCCAATTTTTTAAAATTAATTTTCGATGATTCCCCTCTCGGCATCCTTTCTTTCAAAGTTCCTCAGTTTTTGCTTCCTCCTTCGTCCACAAATTGTCTTCATTGATTTTTCGTGGAATTAAAATTTTCCAGCGCTACTCTAGTCGCCCCTCTCGGCGGTTCTCGAATGTCAGTGTGTTCCCCCATAGTTTCTTTCTAGCGTCTCTCACAACAGCCCATTTTCAGCTGTTTCTTTCTGACATCTTTTTTGGCTGTCTGATTCTGACCGTCTATTTTCGGCATCTTTCCAGATCCCATTGATTCCAGCCGAGTCCCATTTCTAGCAGAGCAAGGTTTCAGTCCGACATATCTTCACGCGCGCGTCGCTCTACTCGCACGCCACACTCACCATATTCTGTTGCTGATTTTTTTGTCCTTCTGTGTTATGACTCATCTTCGTCGCATACTTTGTCGATGGTGTGGTATTTTGGGGCATACCTGTTCTTCTTGTTACTACTTGTCCTCTCAGGCTCATTCAGATAGGTGTCCAGCACACTGAGTTGCATATTCATATGGCTTCTTCTCAAAATACAAATTCATGACTACAAATGAATTGTAGACTTTGGAGCCAAAAAAAAAACACATGGTGTCGCCTATTTTTGATCATGTAACACTGACAGGTACTCCAGTGTTATAATCAGAGCCCCAATCAAAGATGAGATTTATAAATTACCGCCCTATTACTACTAATTACTAGAGAGTAGATCGTGATAAGTCGGGTCATGCACAAGGAAACGAGTTCGAAATATAGTTTACATAACAAAAAACACACACAAGCATCACCAACTTTGTGCTCACACTACAAGAAATATGACACATTACTTCGCCGTCTCGAATTTTTGGCTTAGGTCAAACAACCGAGGTAAAAAGTTCTTTTACCTCGGTTAATTTCTTTTCAAAGTAAAAAATATTTTTTACCTCGGTTAAAAATAATCGAGGTAAATAATAAATTTCTTACCTCGGTTATTATATTAAGATAATTAAAAGGGACAAAAAACAAAGTAAATAACCTTAACGAATAGCGTGCAACGTCGCATGCGATGGTTGCCGAAGTCGCGTATTATTATTTTTTCATTGACATAGCATGCGATGGATGACCGACGTCGTAGGTAAGTAAAGATAGAACTTTTAGATGATAAAGTTGAAAAGGATTGAGTTTGAAAAATGACGAAGTGTTATTTTAAAATTCTATAAGTTAAATTTTGTTATGTTACAATTGAAAATGGTTGAATAATAGGGTAAACCACCACCTACAAGAAAAGATTTTAAAGGTGAAAGAAACAAAGGAAATTAAAAAGAAAGTCGGGTGGTACGCTTTTCTTCGATTTGGCGTTTCTCTCTCCTCTCATCACTTTAAGTTTTTTGGAATGTAAAAGGATAATTAATTTATTTTTTGAAATTGATTGATTTCAGTCTACAAAAGTATTTGTTCAATGTTTTTGAATTAAAACATTGTAGAAGATGGTGTTGAATGGTACGGTTGGAAATGGTTTTAAAAAGCATGCACATATCAAATCTCACAAATATTCAATTACATATTGTTCAAATAATGTAGTAAAATTATTAGAAAAACATTAATCCTAAAAATATCCTTACAAAATCTTACAAATCCTTAAAAAGTACTCCCTCCTTCCCAGAGAAAATGACTCATTTACTTTTTCCAAGTCAAATTTTACAAACTTTCAGCCTAATTATATATTAATATATATATATAAAATAAAAATAACACGTGAGATATTGTTAGATTCCTCTTAACATCTATTTTCTAAATATCAAATTTTTATGCAAAATTGTTGTGTATAGCTAGAGATATTGTTGGTCAAACTTGATCATTGAAGACCGTGAAAAAGTAAATGTGTCATTTTCTCTGGGACGGAGGGAGTAGTACATAAAACTTTGAATATTAATAATTATTGTCTCCGTTTCAATATTAGAATAGAAATTACAATAAACTCAATTCTCTCACATTATGATAAACTTAAAGACAATCAGCCCCAACTTCTATAATCTTGAAGAATAAGGTGTCCCCAATCTTCAGGTTATTGCCGAAAATGAACTCGGCGAAACCCTTTGAGGATAGGGCCTTGATCTTCTCATTGCCCCGAGTAGTTCACGAGCCACTGTTTCTATTAGCACCTCAGTACAACAGGAGTCTTCTCATTTGGCAGAAGTGGTACAATTCACTCGGGATGTACTTATTCAGGAAAAAAATCATAATGAATATATATATATGTGTGTGTGTGTGTATGTGTATATATGCAATTAAAAACAAATATTATTAATTGAAAATCAAATAATTTCATACTTTTATTTATTGGCTAGTTTTAATTAGTCCTTACCAAAGTTGGGTTTTTTCCAAAAGTGATGCTACTTTAAAGTGCAGTGAAAACGCAAGCTATCCTCTACCATTGTACGGTATTCAAGCTCAAACACAACAGGTCTAGGGTTTCTCCATTGTGCGGTGAACTGTATTAAAACAAAAATAATAGTTTTGATAAAGTGTATGTATGTATTAGTAAATATATATGTAAAATGGTAAAATACCTGGAAAAGAGAGTGAATTGATGATCCTTCACCAACCATTAGTCTAGCATATAAATTGATTTTTTTTTTTTTGGGAAAACTAGCCTAACAAAAACAACGTGCAACGTCGGCCATGTGTCGCGGGAACATGTCTGTCTGAACCAGTGGCTTAGTCTACATGTACAAGCATCGTCGTTGGTGAGTCGTCATGACTGATATCATGATCGACGCAGAATGAGCTTGCAGAAATAGCTTGCAGAAAGATATTCAAAGTTAACTTAAATGCATAAAAGTGACGTATTTAAGACATTGGTTTCATCGATGGATAAATCGAGTCGACTGTGTAGTCTCATGCATAACTTGAAATAAGAATGTGCGACGTCGCACACCATTCGCATCGACCGAATGGCGTGCGACTAGAGACCGGCTTCGCATGCATCAGAGACAACAACGGGAAAAAACACAGAATCCTGGAAAAAATTATGCATTAATAAGACAATATTACACAAAAACATCCTAAAACAAACCCTAACAAATTTTTAAGGAAACATAGGTTTATATGTAAGAAAACATAACTCTCTAACAAATCTGGTTAAGAACCGGAAAACCAAAAATATAACCCATACAAAAAGCATAGATTAAACAAGGTGAAGTAACAGTAAAAAAATTTAGGCACTACAAGAGTAGAAATTCATACCTTTGTCAGAGGAAAGGGGTGGAGAGACTCTTGGTATTCATGTGAAACTTGGAAATGATAAGTTTAAACTGATTCTGAGGGACCCTTTATCTATAGCTGTTTGAGATGACATCGTTTCGGGACCTTGTGTTGTCTGCCTCGGTTGGTGCGATGTCACATGTATATCGCTTGAGTCGAGGAATGACCGACTATGTAGTGACTTCGCATGAGTTAGTCGGCTGAAATATTTAATCCCACTAGCATAACAAATGAGCTCGCCAAGGACCAATACAAATAATTTCATCCTAAAAACACTAAAATACGGCAACGTAACATTTTTTTGGTTGTGTGAACCTTTTTAGTCGACCCCCAAAGGAATAGTCAGTGAGCAATTAAAAAATATTTTAAAAAGATTGGTGAACACAAATATATGCTATTTTAAGAATGGTTGAAACAAATTAATCGTTACACAAAAGTCTTTTATAGTTTTATGTATGATCGTAACATAACAATTTGGTTTCAAATGGTAGGTTAAATACTAATGATTCAATAACATAAAAATAACATTCAACAAATAGATTGAATATTAAATTATATAAACATCACATTCAACGGAATAATCTTAATGTTACTGATGTTTGTCATAATTTGTTACAAATTCCAATACTAATAGGGTAGGATTATGACATTGAAAACTATGGGCGCAGAACCATCAACCAGCTTGAAGTAGAGCGTGTCCTCGACTGTTAGGTCCTCTCCATGAAGGAACTCACTAAAACCCTTTTGGGGTCAGGGTTTTTAACCTCCTATTTCCCGAGTAATGCAAGTGATACTCTCTTCTGCGGCACTTCAAGACAACATGTGTTTTGCACTTTGTTAGGAGAGGCTCGATTTGGCTGGGGATGTACTAAATTATAAACAGAAAACCACAGTTAGTGTATATATAATTAAATTAGAGAAAATTTAAATTGAAAATAAAATACATGTGTAAAAGGGAAGGACTTACCAAAATAGGAATTGAACCGAAATTCCTCTGGGTTAACGTAAGTACAAAATGTGGTTTTATATCGCTGAATGAAGTCTGAACACAATCCTCATTTGAATTGCTACAGGTATGCATTTGGTCAATGAAATTATTAATAATTAAATTAGAATATTAAATAACTTAAGTTTTGGACAAAATATCACTCACCTTAATCAGTACACGACTACTCGAACCTTCGCTGCCAGCCATGATTCCTGAAACTCAAAATGTATAATGATAAATAGAAATTGGTCTAACTGAAAGCAGTTAAGTTAGATGTTTGAGTCAAAATGTACATGTAATGTCGCATAACTATCAGTATAACCTATTGGTTTACCTAGACAAGTACGACGTCTCATCCAAATAAGAAGAGAAAAAAAATATGAATGTGCGATGTCGCACGTCAATTGCATAGACCTAAGTGGAAACGAATGTCGAACAACGTCGCATAAAAACCATGCATCAACATAAAAAAAAACACAAAAAACTAGAGAATGTACAGGTTCTAAACGAATGCATGGGACACATAATCTCATGAAAAGATAGGAATGAAATGTGTAAACCCTAGAACACTAATCTGTAGGAACAATTAGAAATAAACAACATAGAACACATAATTCACACACCATATACATAACTACGTCTATAAAAAAATATGAAATTGAAAGAAATTTATAGAATCAAAAACCATACATTCGATTTATGAGGTGGGCTCCATATATATAGTCATTAAGAGAACTTTTGAAATCTGCTCGGCTAGTACGATATCACACTTTAATCGACCCGGCCGAAATAAGAACCGACATATAACTGACGTCGGTAACTCTGATTTTGGGCCTCACGATTTCAGTCCACTAGCAGAGCAAATGGGTCCCCATTTGATCAAAATGGATATAATTGACCTTAATAAACTTTTATGTTATGTTAGAAATACTTATTGAAGTTTATAATTGTCCATGAACTTTATTAATGTCCGGTTCGATGGGGATCGATTTTACCACACCCGGCGAACTTTTTAGTTTTTACACTTTGGTCCCTCCAAGAGGGTGGGAGAGGGCAAAATGCAAAATTGTAGATTCCAATTTTCAAAATTGGGGCATTCACGAACTGGGGCATTCATACTGTATTTTTAAAATCATGTTGTTCTGTTTGAGGCATCAACGAACCGGTCTTTTCGTCCCTCATTTTTGTTAGTATTAATTCCATTAATACCGTCATGATTAGCCCTAGAAGGATGATAATTTTCACCACAAGGAATCACACGAAATTACATTTCCTTGAATTTTTATGAATTAATAAGTGAAATTTAGGACATCAAGTTTTTGTAAGCGCTAGTACATTGTCTAGACTAAATTATGGATGATTACTTATAAGTATGCAAAGGTTAATTGAAAGATCTTGGCTAGGAAGTCTTCCTGGGATCATGCCTGTTTATTTATCATTTTCGGGGAGAATAAGTTTGACTGAGGATGGGTAAGGTTTGGAATCGTCGTGATATCAATCTCCTTGCGAAGACTCTGGATTGCAGAATTTTAGATCTTTGAAAACAACAGGGATTCACCAAACCTTATTGGTGCCGCACAGAGTTCAAGAGTCTAGCCCTCGAGGTACTCTCAATGTCGACTTGCTCACTAACTAGCCCGCATGATTAGTTCACAAGGTTATTGATACTTGTTTAATCAGTAGAATTAAGAAACAATGAAGGCGCTCGCAAGTAATGAGTATAACTCAAAAATTCTGAATATTTGATTGATAAATGGTTTTAAAATAATTTGGCCATCTCTCCCTTTTTATATGGAGAAATCGGCACACACAAAGAATACAGGATTCTGCTGAAACCTAGTTCAAACATGATTTGTCTTCTTTGTCCTAAAATAATAACTAAATGTCCTAATCTAATTCTAAGTAGACTAACAAATTCTCGGCAACAAATTTAATGACTTTGCTGAAAATAACAAATCAACTAACTAATAGTATTCAACCAAAATTCTACCTATTACAAGGCCCATGCGACACATTGTTAAAATTTATAATTTATAAATCCTGGCTTCTTTCTTCCCGCTTCATGAAAGGAGGAGTGACATCAATATGATTTTGGTTGTACATGTCTCTCACATGGCTTTACGTCAAGATTACACAACCTCACTAGAAAACCTAGTGGAAAAAAGAGTATTGTGTATTCTTGGCCATGGTCTTTTAGGCTTTCCTGGAATGATAGACAAATATTTTATGGGGATGTTCTTCATGCACTTGATGTACTCCTTCCACGTATCCATGATTGAAATTATATATTTACTCCAATGACAATGCGTACATTCACATGCACCTTTCATACGTCCCTTTGATATTTGTATCACGTTGTTAGGACTACGGGTGAACTTTTCATTTTTGAGGTCCCGATTTATGCACGAACGGGTCAATGGAACGGGCTAATGGAACGGGCCTAAATTATATATGAAGAAACTTTGAGAAAATTACACTATGGTCCAAACTTTCTTGCATGTTCACTATGTTTCGGAACTCTACACCCGACCATAAGATCAAATGTTTGATATGGAGATTATGCTTACTGTCTAAGAGGGATGCAAACTGGGGTAATCATCCACCATTCATATTAGTATTTCCATAAATATCCTTAAGATAAGCATTATGGGAATGATAATTTCCACCACATTGAATCATATAAAATTTCTTAGTCTTGGTTTTTTATGAAAAAATATATAATAAAATTCCGTCCATCATATTCTAGAAAGCGTTAGTATACAAGGACATAATGATTTCCAGCGGGAAACAAAAATTTGAAGAAAAAATTCCATCAAAAATATATATTTCCAAGTCATTAATATCAGCTCCATTACCTATTTCTCATCTTTAACACACTTTCTCCAAACTCTACTCAACATCATCCTTCCCATTCACACCATTACAACAATTAAAGAGCTCAATCAGTTTATTTTTCTCAAACATCAACAAGTATCCAATGATGGAGCATCTCCGAGTTCAACTTAAATGAGGTAGTTTTCCATACATTTAATGTTAATTTATCAATTTAATTACCAAACCTTCTATATGTTATTTTTTTTGTCAATGATCAAAACTTGTATATTTTCATAATGTATGATGATTGTGTTACATGTTATATAGTGTATATTGTTTTTTTGTTTCCAAGATGATGCTGTGTTTGTAAGAAATGAGAAACAATGCTTAGATTAGAGCTGATTGTGTACAATAATTAGTTATTCGTATGAACACAATATGAATGACTGACGGCGCACATAGGTTAACCTTAGCAACATCAATTACTATAGTTTGTGACGTCTCTTTCACCAATATCCATTTTTTCCAAGTTGACATTCACGTCGTCTACGTATTACTATATTATGTGTTTTTCACTTTGGGACTGTCCAATTCTAACATAAGTTTTGTTTCTTGTGTATTGGGTGTAATAGGACAACGAGAGTTATCGATTGACTGTAGATGGATGACTTGTCATTTCACTAGTCGCCCTAACAATGCCAATATCTTACAACGTAGACAATATAGAGGTTCAATGCACTTAATGTTTAAATATTTTTTCAACCTTATGTATTATTAGATATTGCAACATGTGTTTATAATATATGTTATAGTTTTGTGGATTTTAACATGTCATTGTTAATTTTCCCACATGAATTGACTATCAATTGATTGTTGTATGATGTTTAACCATTTCTAGAGTAATCCAATACTAAATATTATGTAATGGCTATCGACGAACGATTGTTTGTTTCATCAAATATTTAATATTATAATAATATACCAAAAATGTGCTCTCAACTATTAATCCACGATGTGGCACATACAGGTGAACATGCGACACATAAGCAATGTCGCATGTAGAACTGGCGTGTAATGTTTTTTGTGACATCGTCCGTTCAAAATGATGTTGTATTATTCACCGTTCCACATCAGCATGCACACGACATGGGTGCTCCGCAGCGCGCGATGTCGTTGTTCTTATTTGAATGGCCGACGTTGTTCGTCTTACATGCTGATGTCGTAGCTCTGGAATCCTATCACTGGTCTTAGTTCTACGAGTGATGTCGCACTTAATACCTGCCGATGTCGCTAAAAAAACGAGGTAAAAGACACTTTTTACCTTGGTTATGAACCGACGTAAAAAATACACTTTTTAATTCAGCTACATTTACCTCGATTTTCCATGGCTTAAAAAAATTAAAAACCACTATAGAACCGAGGTAGTAGGTGTTGTTTCTTGTAGTGTCATATAAAATAGGAAATGGGGGTGGTTGTTTGAGTAAGAATCTACAAACTACGAGTATAAGAATGATATCAAACTAACTAGCATCTGAGACTAATATAAGTGTGAGAATTTAATAATAATGGGACTTAAGGGCGTTTACATCACATGTTTAGTAACATAATTTAATCTTCGATTCCTATTCATGCTTAGATCGGGAACAACCACCAAATTGTCACTTCAGTGGGTTCATCCACTCAACATCTCTCACCCCTCTGATTTTCCTAGTGGTGTGCGATCTGCTGCCACCACTAGCCCTTGTTTTCGAGGTTAATAAACCTAACAATGCACAATAAATTAAACTCGGGAGTAGCATAATACCCCGGAGCCCAACGTGAATACCCTTCTACAAGGTCTCTTTTGCCTTCCCAGAAAATTAGTACCTCACTATTTCCCTCTATGATTTTATCGATCTAAGGCCAAAAAATCGAGATATGACCATCGAGATTATTGTATGACCGCAGCATGACTCAAAATTACCGACTCAATCACCTTTAACTCTTGTATTAACCACAAAACCAATTCCACGAATAAGCATGATCTAACTCACTAATCAACAATCATTTCTAGTTGTCACTCCTAAACACAACCTTCACATGGACCATTGACCAAATCGATAAAAAGATGAAATCTTTCCGGGTTGATTCCAGAGCCTAGTGCTAAATCATGGCATAATCACAGTTAGTATTAGTCCAAATATTGATCGCTCAACAATCATAAACATTAAATACAAAGCAATAATGATAATCAAAGCATTGAATAACAGTAATATTAGAACCTCCAACTTGTACACTTAAAAGCAAGTCCAATAGATTCTCTATAAATTTCTCTAAAATGGAGAATGGGAATTCATTTTCACTATATATTTTTCATTCAACTCCAACAATTTCTCCATTTCGCATAAACTCCACTTTATAATATAAGGAAATTATCTCTTAATTGTATATGATTTTTAAATTTTTTTACACAAATAAAGAAATTGTGTTTTTAAATATATGTGATTAATTATGTTGGAATTAATTTTCTAATTTTTTTTTGACATACATAAGGAAATTATGTTTTAAATAGGGGGATTGATTATATTAGCATTGAATTTTTAATTCTCCAAATTACCTATTGTCTCTCTACCGATATAGACAATGAACGATCCCACTTCCTCCAAATCTCTATTTTAGAGAACGAGGTGGTGGGAGCTGAAAATTGAAGAAATTAAATCTCTATATTTAATCAAAATCCCAATTATGCAGAGTTTGTTGGACTTCCTCTAATGTCTTTAACAAATGCTCCCAAGCATAAATATACACTAAAGAATGAAAATACATAACATAACTACAAAAATTCATAGAAAATGTGAACGAAATAAGAAAATCTAATGAAAACTAGGGTTTTTGAGGATCTAGTGGACTCAAATGAAAAAAAGAGGAAGAAGGGAGCTATTTATAGGTGGAAGAGAGAGACAGACAGAGAGAGAGAGAGGTCAGTCGGGAGAACCCTAGTAAAAGGGGGCAGGCACGGTCCATCCCGGTTAGCACAGTTCGTGCCTAAGGTGTCTGGCATGGTCTCTGCCCAAGGTGTCTGGCATAGTCTGTTCCCAAGGCTTTCGTACGGGCCGTGCAGAATTGTACGGTCCATTCCCTGGGACTTGGTTTTAGCCTTCTGAACCATCCTGAAAAATACAATCTGTATTGGAAAAATGGTCTGTGCCTTTTAGTATGACTTTAGTCTCAAATTATTTTCTACCACTCTAGGTGAACCATTGATCCATATTTGGAGTTCTTGTGGTTTTTTCTATAATACTCACCGAATTTTTTTAACTATACTATCCATGGATACCAATTCATCTCGGATCATTCTCATAACTTGGCTTTAAAACTATGATCAGTCTTGACTCACTTCTTTTTCCTTCTCTTTTCTCTAACTTCAAACCAACTTCTACCATTTTTGAAGTAACCTTCAATCTATTACCATCCGTGTAAATGGCTTTCTCCAATGATTTATCCTCGCTAAGCACACAAAATATTCTATGTTTGATCTAATCATGGAAACTAAACTAGGCAACTAAATGCTTACAAACTAGGGAAGTTAAGGTGAATAACCACACAAGGTGATTCTAACCCCTATTCGGTAAAACATACAATCTTTGAACTAACAAGACAAAAAACATAACAAATGTGCGTGTCATTTGTGCTAATAAGATAACTTTGTTTCTCACACTACAAGAAACTAGACCTTTTACTTTGCCTTTTTTACCTAGATTTTTTTCATCAGATCAAATAAGCAGGAAAAAAGTTCTACATCAATTGTTTTTTCAAACTGAAAAGTAGTTTTTACCTCGGGTAAAATTAACCAAGGTAATTGATAAATTTATCACCTCGGCTATTGTTTAACCAAAATACGAGGTTTAAAAAAGTAAATGCTCTTACCGAATAGCATGCGGCATCACATATGTTGTTCTATGAGAATAGCCGGCATCACATTATATGTGGTTTAACAAACATGTAATGCAATGGACAACCGATGTCGGTGTTATATTGCACTCTAAAATTTTATATTACCGATATCGCATGTGTTGTTCAATGGTTTTTAAAATGTGTGTAGAAAATGGTGTTGAATGGTACAGTTGAAAATAATTTTTTAAATCATGCACAGATCAAATCACACATCCAGACAATTATCGTTCAAATAATTAGGTACTTTAATTATTCAAAAAAAATAACATCCGTAACAAATGATAACAAATTAGCCTGCTTTTGACCAAATAAGAAAATGCCAAATAGATTAAAAATATATTCATTTACATTTATTCTAATTATAAACAATATAATATTACTCTTTTTTAAATAACTCAACAACATGACCGTTTTCAATTAATGCAACAAGACAATCATTGACTGCAACAAGAAATTCAACCAATGTGTTGAATTATAGGAAGATTGTTGTAACTGGTTTAAAATCTTGAACAGTAAAACGCTCGAATTTTACTTGAAAGAGAAACCTGCAACTCATTTATTTCCTTGGTTCCACTTTGGCTGTAAAATGGTAAAAACTAATCTGAGGTTACAATTCTTGTTTCTCGTTGTCTATGAATATCCTCCCCCTAGGTAAAAAGTTGGTTAACAGTTCAAATTTATTAAAAGGGTGTGGCATACAAATTATTTGCTTGTTTGAAACATTTTTTTTCATTACACACAAGTTTATTTTAATGTTGTGTATGATCGTAATTTTAAAAATTAGTTTTTAAAGGTAGGGTTAAAATTGGGATAACCTATATGTATGTAAAAAAACATAATTATTAGTGCATTAAATATACGAATCGTAGATTAAAAATTAAATAACATTAAAATAACAATAAAAATATTCTTAATTACAAAAATATTCCAAATTAAAATAAATTAGTTTTTGTTCCACTCAATCGATGAAGCATAAAACTAATATGATGACCCAATAATGATAACCTTGAACATTATTGGCCCTGAACCATCTAATAGCTCGAAGTAGATCATGTCCCCAATCCTCAGTTCTAAGTTATCAAGAAACTCTACCAAAACCTTTTGGGCTAGGAGCTTGGTCCTCATGTTCCCCAAGTAGGTCATGTGCCACTCTCTTCCGTGGCACCTCAACACAACAGGGGTCTTGGCTTTTGGCAGGAGTGGTACGATGTGCCTTAGGATGTACCAAGTCATAAACAGAAAAATATATTTAGTGTATATGAAAGTAATCTAATGAAAATTAAAATAAATGTGTAACATGTATGACTTACCAATATTGGAACTTGACCAAAGCTCTGCAAGCTCAAGGTGCAGCTGAAATGTGGAGTAGTAATGCCGAAGTAATATTGTGAGCGGTCCTCCTATGAATCGCTCAAGATTTACAGTGGTCGATAATATTATGACTAATTAAATAAGATTATGAGTAACCTAATAAAAAGAATGTAGGAAACTAAACTAAACATCGCTCACCTCTATTGGGGAACAACTTGTGGAACCTTTGTTGTTAGCCATGATTCCTGAAATTAATATCACTCGAATGAATATCGATAGAAATTGGTCCGCATATGTCATCGGTAATAACGACAGGACGTGACCAGTGTGGCAGACAACGTTGATCGAAAATAAATTTATGAAAGACACGGAGTTTTGACATCGGCCTACAATCAATTAATTTGGCCATGCGTTGCACGTACTTGTCGGTCCAAGACAGTTTACTACCATCCTTGCGAATGACTTTCTCCGATGATTTTATCTCCGCTAAGAACACAACATATTCTATGTTTGATCTAATCATGGAGAAGACAAAACTACGCAACAAAATGGGTACAAACTAGGGAAGTTAGGGTGAATAACCACACAAGGTTATTCTAACCCCCTACTCGGTATAACATCCAATTTTTGAACTAATAAGACAAAAAACATGACAAATGTATGTGTCAACTGTGTTAATAAGATAACTTTGTTTCTCACACTACAAGAAAAAGAACTTTTACTTCACCTTTTTTACCTCATTTTTTCCTTAGGTCAAATAACCGAAGTTAAAAAAGTCTTTTACCTTGGTTATTTTTCATAGTGAAAAGTATTGTTTACCTCGGATAAAATTAACCGAGATAATTGATAGATTTGTTAACTCGGTTATTTTTAAACTGAAGTACAAGGTTTAAAAAACAAAGTAAATGTTCTTACTGAATGGCGAGTGAATGTTGTTCTATGAGAATATCCAACTTTGCATTATGCCTCATTTTACAGACATGTAATGCGACGGATGACCGATGTCGGTGTTATATTACATTCTAAAACTTTTAGAGATTAAACTTGTCTGAAAATTATTGACCTTGGTCTACAAAAGTATTTTTCAATGGTTTTTAAAATGTATGTAGAAAATGGTGTTGAATGGTGCAGTTTAAAATAGCTTTTAAAATCATGCACGGATCAAATCGCACATGCAGACAATTATTGTTCAAATAATTATGTATTCAAATTATTCAAAAAAAACAACAGCCATAACAAATGATAACAAATTAGCCCACTTTTGACCGAATAAAAAATGACAAATAGATTAAAAATATATTCATGTTCCTTTATTCAAAGTATAAACATTATAATATTACTCTTTCTTAAATAAATCAACAACGTGGTCGTTTTTCTATTAATGCAACAAGACAATCATTGATTGCAACAAGAAATTCAATCAATGTTTTGAATAGAAAGATTGTTGTAACTGGTTTAAAATCTTGAATAGTAAAATCCACGAATTTTACTTAAAAGAGAAACATTCCACTCATTTATTTTCTCGGTCCCACTTTGGTTGTACAATGGGAAACAATCCTCCGAGGCAATAATTCTTTTTTCTTGTTGTGTACGATTATCTTTTCGCGAGGTAAAAAGTCGGTCAATAATTTGAATTTATTTAAAAAGTGTGGTCATAAAATTTATTTCCTTGTTTGAAAATGATTGAACCATTTTTTCACTACACAAAAGTCTATTTAATTTTGTGTAGGTTCGTAATTTTAAATATTTATTTTGAATGGTAGGATTAAAAATTGGCACAACCAATGGATATGTAAAAAAACATTTTTTAAAATTGTTGGAAATTAAATATTCATTAAAGAGCAATCAACATGAACACATAGAGTTACTCACTCTAGAACTATTACATAATCAACATACTAAGAGTTGCTTTAAATAGAATTTAGTGACATTTCAAGGAAAGGACTAACTATTTGGGTATAAACTATTTTTTGACGGGCCATTTAATTAATATAGCCCACCTTAGCAGCCCAATTAGATGTTATGAGCCCTTAACTCTCCATGCCCATACAAGACTATAAAAAGAAAAACCCTAAGAGCATGTACAGTGGGGGTCTCAATTGGGTCTCAATTAAAAATTGAGACAGAACTGAGACAATTTAATCCCACAGTGGGGGTCTCAAAAGAGTTCCAAATATTTGAGACATGGGCCAGGGTCCAACTAATTCAGACCAGCCCAAATGAATGTATGTCAGAGAGTAGACCGTGCGTACTGGCCAACTTAATGGCGTGCACCTTCTGATTTCACTGCAGGCCTTTCATTTTTTAAAGTTTCTGCCAGGCCTTCGACACGTGTTCCAGTTCGTTTGCAGACTTTTTTTAAAAAAATGAAAACAAAAAAATAAAATGAATAAAATTTTGATGAGAAATTCAAAAAATTAAAATGTATTATAAAATTTCACATTTCAATTTATTTTATGTAAACTAATGTATTCAAATTAATTATTAAAGGTGAAAATAATGAGTAGGATAGAGAGAATCAAGTGGGGTCCATGGAGTTGTCTCAAAGTGGTCTCAACCATTGTGGAGGAAAAAATGGAGTGACTTAGTTGTTGTCTCAAATGCTGAGGTGGAAGAGAGAGGTTGATTATTTAATTAACTGAAACTCCAAGGAGTGTCTCAATTGGGTCTCCCCATTGTACATGGTCTAAAGTAGAAAGAGAGGGACAAAAAATGATGTGAACCGGTCAGTCGTTAAGTGTCGAATAAGTTGCTTATACGAAGACTTGTGTGATACAATCTCATTTAATTAGATGATGACACGAAAGATCCAAATAACTTGCATGATACGGTCTCATTTAAACAGATGGTGATACGAAAGACCCAAACAGATTTCTATGAAATCAAAGATAACAAGGAATATTTTCGTAAAATTTAGAACTTTACTTATTATCTCATTTTAGTAGAAGTGATGTTAAAACAGTTTGATACGGTGCTTTTACAAATATTTATATTTAAATAATTGAAGGTTTCTTATATAAATAAACGTTTCTAATGAATATTAGGGCATTAGATGTGGACAACCATAATCTACCCTCCCTTTGATTTATGATTTCAAGGTGAAGAGTTCTTAAAGGTGAGGATTTTACTTTTGTTTTCTTCAAAAGGAAGGGGAAAAGGTCATGAATGAGTGGAAATTAATGAACTAAAAAGGGTTTAGTTAGGACTCATTTTGTCAAAGTTGATTGTTCTACATAAAATTTTATTAATATAGATTTAAAATAGCTGTCAATTGCTAATTATATCTAAATTTTTCATAACAATTAGTCACTATGCTTCAATCCAAACTTTAATTTTATTTATTTAGTTAGCATCAATTAATTTTTACCCATTAAATCACATCAATAAATTGATAACAAAAATATGATTGATTTTTCGTAAAACAACGAGATCTAATATGATATCATAACTCATATTGAGTTTATTGCATAAAATTAAAATTCTTTATTGAATTGGATTGAGATTGGGTCGTAGAAAATATTTACACCAACACATAAAGGCATTGTAAGGTCCAGATTTTATCTGCTGAACATGTTTCAACATCAGAGAAGGCACATATAGCTGCTACTGAAGAGGGTTGGAGGTTTTGCTATGGCTATGTTCCAACATATGTCAGATGTTTACTTCAGGAGGAGTTGCATTTATTGGAGATTTTTCGTCGGGGTTCTGTGTCTACTGTGTTTGGCATGTTTATGGTCCCAAGGGGGAGATGTTTTGGATTTCTTGGATAACTTCATTGGC